>CM076571.1:229778513-230081796 GCA_034641835.2 Pinus albicaulis | reverse complement strand
TGTGAATCTTTTATGTTTTCTAAATCCTTGGAAGTGAAATCTTTGGATGAAATAGAGCGTTCCTCGACTCCTAGATTTCATTTAAAAAGTTTGTCTTGAAATCATTGTTTGTTGAGGTGTGGTTTGTAGAATTTATGGTTAGCCCTGTTTATTGAATTCCTCTTCAAGTTCAGATAATGTCTTAAGTCCCTCTGTTGAGAAGTACATATAATTAAGGATTCTTAATTGCCCTTAGTTCCACTTTTCATTTTGAATCATTAATTTTCATTTCATTCCATCTGAAAGACCTAAAAGTTCCACTAGCCAAGTTAGATTTTCCCTTTGATATCCCAAATCCTTTGACTAAACTTGTTAGAACTTCTTCTTGACTCCATTTCCCAATGACTTGGAAATTTCCCCTTTCTATCTATGCTGCCTAGATTATCATGTCCAACCAAAAAAACAAACAATATTGCACTTGATAACTAGCCTAAAATCAACCCCTAAAAGCGAAAAAGACACGTATTTGCAAACAAATTGGGATATCCCTCTCTGAGACTAGGAAGGCTAGGTCCTAGAGCTCTAAACACTGGTTTTGATGTTGCCTTTGTCATTTAGTTTAGCAATCTGCCAAATCACAAGACCAAAACATACTGGTGATCACAGTGGGACTTTCTGAACATATCCATGCATAAACATCCCTCGGAAGACCCACATACCCTTAACTGATACTATCTGATCACTGAATCAGCCACCTCATCGCCACTACAACATACTCGCGATCACGGTGGGACCTTTTGAAATAAGTACCAAGCCTACACTCCCATAAGCATTCAGAAGCCCTTAAAATGATACTATCTGGTAGTTTTATTTTCCACCTCATCGCCACTACAACATACTGACGATCACGGTGGGACCATCTGAGTAAATAATAGTACAAAAAAATCTTATTCACTCATCAGTCTAAAAATTTAAAGCAAAAATTAGAAAATAAGCAATAGGGTAGACTTTGTTTGTTTCATCACCTTAGCTAAGTGTTGAATCAGGTATAGGACACTCTCATAAACCATAGAACCACAGAAAAAACTCAGAAAATTCAAAAACATTTCAGATTGGTTTTCAAATAATTGTTGGTGGTGGACCACAAAACATTTTACCTTCTAAAAAGCTAAAAATTTCCACCTGGTGACTCCACTAGCCCCAGTAGGCCTATTACTTTGCTAGGACTCCAAATTTCCTTAGAATTGTGTTAACCAGTTTTGAAGAAGTTTTGAAACCTAGTCCCATATTAGACAAAACACTGTGAGAGGCAAAACTTTGAAAATAGTTCTTAAAACTTTAGCCTCTCCCATTTTTGTAACAAAAGCCTGGATTCACATAGGATCAACACTAGATCTCATCCAGACCCTAATCCTCCTACAATAGTTGACAATCCAGAAAGAATTCTGTGGTAGAATTCTAAATCTAGAAAACTAGTTGTTGATAGGACCATCCAAAGAACAAGTATGTTCCTAAAAACCTCACAGTCTTGAAGGACTCTCACTTTGAATTACCTCATACAAAGAACCTATTTAGAACTAGGTCTCAGAGTGACATAAACCAAGCTAAATTTGAAGCCACATATTTGTAGCAGATCTATAGCAGAGAAGCTTCACTCTCCACTCCTCTCGATTCCTAGCTTCTCCATCACTTCAGTTCCTTCCATAACAAATCTGCTCATCATCAGCTTGCTGGCCCGAGTGCTTCTTCCACCCCCATTCACCCCTACACTGTTCAAAACACTCCATTCCATCCCACTCTCACTTTTGTCAATCCACCTCTTGTCAATCCACCATTATTTCCTGCCATGGCAGCATGCTATGCCCCCTTAGTGTTACCACAACCTATGGTTCCTTTACCCAATGATTACCAATCCGAAATTCCCCATTTCACTAGAAAAGAATATATTACAACTCAACAACATGTAGATAGAATGGAAGATGCATTTGATTATATGGAAATAGAAGATGAGACCATCAAAATGAGAATTTTTGCCCAAAGTTTAGGGGGAGAAGTTAAAAAATGGTTTAAAAATTTAACTCCTAATAGCATCAATGATCTCTGTTCTCTACATCAAACATTCATAAACAAATGGGAAATTAAAATGAACCCTCTCCAAATACTTTCAGATTACAACAACCTAAAGAGAAACCCTAGGGAAAGTGTCTAAGATTATTGTACTAGATTTAATAGTGTTTATAATGCGCTTCCCCCAAACATGAAACCTCCACTAGGCTTAGCCTTAGCCAAATTTCTAAAAGGATTTGATCCTGATATGGCCTATCAGCTAAGAGAAAGAGACCCCTTAACTTTAGAAGATATGCAAAGGGGAGCCTTAAGTGTAGAAGAAAATTTTATTGAGAAAAGAGCTAGGTTGAAAACAGAGAAAAGAGTCACATATAAAGATGATACAATGGCATCCACCTCATCATCTGATGCCAAAATTGACAACTTAGTAAGGGTCATGGAGAGAATGCTTGAAAATATAAATCTAAATGATAGAGTACCTCCTAGAGAAAATAAAACCAATCCCCAAAATAGAAATAGAAACCTAAATTTCAGAAAAGATTCTAATCAAGATAGGCAAAGAGATAATGACCAACAAATTAGTCCTCCTTTCCAACAAAACTATGTATATCAAGAGGAAGAAAGGGAAGCTAAAAGGTTAGAAGAAAATCATGTAAACTTGATAGGGTCAGACAATGGGGATGATGTCCTCCTCACTGAAGAAGAACAAGGTTTCTTCTCCTCTGGACAAACTGAAAACAATTATGAGGATTCTAAAGATTACAGATTGGGGTTTGAAAATGAAATCATGAACGTACACAAACAATATGATCTAAGAAGAAAGGGGAACCCAAATATTTATAATGACAAACACACTAATACTTCTGTTAGGAAAACTTTAGAAAGTCAGCCTAAGAAAACAGCTAATAATACCAAAACAGTGGTAAAGAAAACTAATTTAAATAAAGACAAAAACAACCAACAAAGTGTTGAACAAAGCTGCCCTAGGACCTCTACTAGTGGCCCTAACAAAACTGTCCCAAATAACAGTCCAAATAAAATTCAGCAAATCAGAATTGCTGAAAGAATTGTAAATGAAAAAACAGATGTAAATATGTCAAAAACAATAGTGCCTTTCAGCCTTGAGGGAGAAATTGCCAAGATAAAAATCACCATATCCTTAGCTGAACTAGTGACCCAGGAAGTGTATAAAAATCAAGTTTTGAAAGCTTTGAATTTAGGCCAAGACAATGATACTTTGAACTTGATAGATGATAAACCAAAATTGTTGTTTGGTCCTGACGTTGAAGAAAAATACCAAGAAGGGGTTGTCCCTCCCTTCTATGTCAATTTGAACATACTTGATAAAATCCTGCACAATGCCATGTTAGACTTTGGAGATTCACGTAACCTTATGCCCATAGTATTAATGGAAAGATTAGGCTTAAAAATTACTAAACCTTATAAGGACTTACACTCCTTTGATTCAAGCAGATTCAAATGCTTGGGTTTAATTAAGGATTTATGTGTTAACTTGTCTCAAATTCCTGCTAAGAGTCTAGTGATGGACAGAGTAGTAGCTAAAATTCCCCCAAAGTATGGCATGCTTCTATCCAGATCATGGGGAGCCAAACTTTAGGGGAGACTTCAAATGGACATGTCTTATGCCACCATCCCAGTGTTTGGCCAAAATAGAAGATTATACAGGGAATCCCATATGAAATACATAAAGAGCAATATAGATATGCCAAAAAAATCTCCTATCTACTCCATTCATTTAGATTTGGATTCCTTTATCTTATATAATGAAGATGAAATTAGTCAACAGGAAAAGGAAAACAAAGAAGAATTCAGTCCACCAAAACAGTCAAATTTGTCCTCCATTCAAACAAAAAAAAACTCAAACTCTAGTAGCCTTGAACAATAGAAAGGAAGTGAAAATGAGACAAAAACACCTTGGAGAATGAGTTTTGATGGCTATTGTAGCAGAACAAGTGTAGGGGTAGGTGTATGGATACAAAATACAAACCAAGGATATTCCTATAAACTAGATTTTCCATGCACAAACAACATTTCTGAATATGAAGCACTCCTCCTTTGCCTACATTTGCTCAAAGAATTAGAAGCCAAGAAAATATTAGTCGAAGGAGATTTCGAGCTAATCATTAGACAAAATAAAGGGGAATATTCAGCTAAGAACCCAAGACTCAGAGAATATCGAAATGCTGCCCTGGATCTCCTAAAAAACTTTGAAAAATATGAACTCATTTTCATACCAGGAGCTCAAAATCATCTAGCAAATGAACTTGCCTTTGCTGCTAGAAATTGCCAAATACCATAGATTAATGAAAAATTTAATATCAAGGTAAAAAATAGACTTGCAGTACCTGAAAATGAAGAGTATTGGCAAGTGTTTGAAGGTGAAAAACACATAGATGATTTTCTGCAATCAAAAAATGATTTTGCCATACCAAAACCAAACACCAGCCATGAAGAAAATTGTTTAAAACAAGAACAAATCCCAGAAACAGAGCTACCCTATTCTGTTGATATAAATCAATTTGAAAACATTTTTGAAGCAGAAATAGTTGACAATGCAAACCAAAAGGACTTGGAAGTTTTACAATGTAAAAATGATACAATTCCAAGAGGTCTTACACCATTAGAGCACCTTTTTGATTTCAATGATGTAGCCAAAGAACCAAGAATAGAGCCTATAGAAACAAATGTAGAAGAACATAACATAGGCAGCCTAGAAGAACCCAAGATGATCAAGCTATCCAGCACTCTCCCAGCTCATATCAAGCTGCAATACATAGAGCTTCTCAAAGAATTTAGAGATGTGTTTGCTTGGGGATACAGAGATCTGAAATAATATGATACCAGCATCATTCAACACAAAATTCATCTTAAGGAAAATAAGAAACCTTTAAAACAAAAACTAAGAAGGATAAACCCTATTTTATTACATTTAGTTGAGAAAGAAATAAGGAAAATGTATGATGTTGGGATTATAGTACCCCTTAGATATTCAGAATGGGTTTCCAATCTAGTATCTGTTAGGAAAAAAACAAGGGAAATCAGGCTTTGCATTGAATTTAGAAATATAAATAGAACCTCCCTAAAAGATAACTATCCCTTGCCAAAAATGGATCATATACTTCAGAGGGTAGTTGGGTCTAAAAGAATATCATTGTTGGATGGGTTCTCAGGTTACAATCAGGTGTTAGTACTCCCAAGTGATTAACACAAAACTGCTTTTAATAAACCTTGGGGTACTTTTATGTATGTCAAAATGCCATTTGGTTTGATGAATATAGGGGCCACCTTCCAAAGGGCTATGGATATAGCCTTCTCAGAAGATATTGGCTATTTTATAATCATTTACCTTGATGACATTATTTTGTTCTCCAAAACTGATGAAGAGCACTTGATTCATTTAAGGAAAGTTTTTGAGAAATGTATGAAATATGGCTTATCTTTGAATCCCAATAAGACACTCTTTGGTATCCAAGAAGGAAAGCTTCTTGGACACATAATCTCTGAAGAGGGAATCAAATTAGACCCTAAAAGGATTGATGGCATATTGAAAATCAACCATCCTAGAAACCTCAAATAATTGCAATCTTTCGTTGGGAAGATAAACTTTCCGAGGAGGTTCATCCCCAACCTTGCTGAGCTATTAAGAAATATCATAAACATGCTTAAGAAAGAGCGTAATGTTCCTAATTTTTAGCTCAATCTAAAGGGAACATTATAGTTGGCACATTTTTATTTTGTTTAATAAAAAGGGTAAGGAGACCCCTTAACCCCTTTATGATGAAGAAATAACACTCCTTGGGTGAAAGGAGGACAACAAGCAGCTGGACTAAAACACCTAAGGGTGTGAACATGATGGGGATCACCTTGAGTTGGTCATCTTTGACCAAGTCAATAGCGCTGCCTTAGAGGGGTGGCTTGCCTTAGAAGACAATGCAGATTTTGGAGGGAAAGCATTCAAAAGTGAATGGAAACCCTAATTGTGGGACCTATGGTGAGAGAGAGTTCATTTTCCACATAAAAGAAGAGATAGCAACTCATTTGTTTAGTTTTTTTTATTCAAAAATTTCGCAGAGAAGCTAAAGACTTGCAGATCCGAGCTGTTTAGAAGGATTGCAGTGCTCTTGAGCACTAGGGGTGTTCGCGGGTGGGGATCTCCCACCTCTTCCTCAAGGAAGGAAAGTTTTTGAGTTGCATTTCCTCATTCTGGAATCTCTCCAAGCTCACTCCTCCAGTTGCAGCATTAGTTCTGTAGAAGAATGGTGTTGTGTTGCTGGGGTGGCAGCAGAGGAACTCATAGAGCCTTTCCTGGTTATCTTTTTTAGTGGAGGAGTGATCTCTTCATTGGGGTAACTGTAGAGAGGGCTCTTGGACTTTATTGTAGATCTGTGGCATCATGCCACAAACTCACCGTCTCTCACAGCAGAATTCCATGAGAGAAATTGTGGTATTTCATGGAGGCAATGTTGGGAGCGATCCTTATGCTCATCAGGAGGAGTGTTTTTGACAAAGGGGGATCAACCCCTTTGCTTAAAGGCATTATAAGAGGAGGGAATATTCATTTTAGATCAGCCACAACCTCATATTCCTTTGTTTCAGTTGCAGTGACAATTTTTTTGTCACTATTCTATTTTATTCGGCATTTCTAGCAATCTCCCTGAGATTGGCTACAAATCCCATATTGAGCCCATTTTCCACTCTTGGGCTATTTTATTTGTACCTATCAGCCACATTCCTATCCTATACATGTTCAGTAGATGCTTCAATCTTAGAGACTACACAGACATGGTATTCCAGCATTCTGTGTAGTTGTAGCAACTCCGATATTTCATTTTCTATTCATTGGAGTATAGTTCTAGAGGTTTGAGAGGCATGTCCCCTCAATTATTTCTTGTATATTGATGCTGAAATCATAATATAATGTTGGTTGTGTTGATCAGTGATTGTCATTGATGTCAACCCAAGCAGCAATAGGGGCTAACCCAATATTACATGGAAATTTTGACCTACCAAATTAATATATTCTGGGTCAATAATGCTTTTTATGGTTTCTACTTGTCGAGATGTTTCCGTTGATGTATGGCACATCATGTAATTCTTCACGGTTTGAGAGATATTCATGTTTGAATTTTGTGCCCCTAGTTTGTGGGCTAAAACCCCATGGGGTTCGGGCATGGGTCATTGAAAAGTCATAATTAATATTTTTTAAGCTCCTAAAATCCCTCCCACGTTCACTTGTTGAAGCCCCTCTCAACTTAAGCATTCATGTATATTGCGATCTTCATTTCCTCCTTAGGTAAGGAATTGGGCCATCTGAAATAGGTCATCATGGAATTTTTGCTCTAACTTTTTTTCTACGAAGGGTCAGAAGCTGAAATTTTTATGAGGTGAAGCTGAAATCCCGAGGAAGCTACAGTACAAATTTAAGATCAAGTTGCACAATATTTGTGGAGATATGATCTGTGGAAGTAAGGGTTTTTGCAGGCTCCTGAAATTCATTTCAAAGAAGTGACCTTGGTAAAATCGTCATAACTCTCCCTCTAAGTGTCGGATTGGAATTCCGTAAAAAGTGGTAGATAGTGCATAGTCTTTGGTTTTTTCTCTATCAATTTTAGAGGCAAATGTAGAAAAAAAATGACACGTGTCATGCCATACAAGTGCGCTCTTCTGAAACAATACATAATTAGGGCAGTGTGAGAAATTGGGTATAACTCTCTATTGAAGAATCCAAATTGGGTCATACCTATTGCATTGTAAAGATGACTCAGAGGACTAATATAGGACTAAAAATCAGATATTGAAGATCTAAAATAACATAGATACACCAGATTCAATATCAAGCTCCTAGAAGGAAAAAAAAACTAGATCATGTGTTGTCAAGGGTTGCAAAGGACCAGACTTTCTACTGTAGAAAATCAAAGCAAGGTGCAGCAGATGGTAGCATGAAAAGAGCAGCATCCAAGGTGCATAACAGCAGCAAGAAGTTCATCATATGAATTCTTCAAGTGGCCAGCACTGCATACAATCATTGTAAAGGTATCATTGTACCTAGTCATTGTAAATACATTATTGTACAAATTGTACTAGTATCTATCTGCCAAGGGTTGAAGAGGCAGCGTTGGGAGGTCTAGGATCATCATTAGGTGTTTGTGTCAAAGTTGGGGTTATGGTCTAGTATATCTTCTTCTTCTACATCATTCTATATCATTGTAAAGTGGACCATTTTCCCTGGTACGGGAGTCCATTCTTCTTTTATTCTTCTATAGGGTGGTAGGGTAGTGCTAGGGTGAGTTGTAGCTCATTGGGTGTTGGGGCATCCGTTCAATTGACTACTGAAGTATCTCGGGCGTTGGAGCGTCCATCCAGTGGGAGCTGGAGAAGAATGCTTTTCTAGATTCTAGGAAGTTGGAGCTTTATTTTCAATTGGAGTTGAATATTAAAGAATTATTAGAAAAGCATTAGGTGGTTTTTATCTCGGAGTGGGTTTCCACCTTAAAAACTGTGTGCATTTGTGTTCCTATTGTTTGCTGCTATAATTGTACAAACACTGATAATAATTGAAGATTAACTAATGCTCTAATTGAAAGGAATACTAATTCACCCTCCCCCCCCTCAGTATTTCCAACAAGCTGTGCCATTTCCCTCTTTGATATATTCAGAATTGCAGAGTTTCAGATCCATGTTTATATATTGTTGTATGCTCTCTCTCTTTGAGCTATTTTATAATGTACCTAGGATGGGGAGATCAGTTTAACCCACCTAGATCTATTTGTTTCATCTCTCTTTCTGCATGTAGACTCCATATTGTGTGTATAAGAGGATCCCAACACTATACAGCGTTTTATTTGCAAGTATTTCCTTATACAACGTTCCCATGGGAAGCATTGAAAAAATTCCTTGAAGGGAAATATTAGTTTTTGACAAGTTCTATTGGCAGAGTCTGCTAGTGGGCTAGGTAGCCTTTTGATCTCATCCTTCGTTGTGAAGGTGACATATCCAGTAAACGCCCCTACAGTCAATCTCTGAGATAGATCAATGTTGATTGTTGATACTCCTGAAATCGGAATATTGGAATATCTTAAGATATTCCAAACAGAGGAGAAAATGTCCTATTTGGGATATTACAGTGGTATCCGAGCATGATCTTGGCTCAGACTGTGCTCAAGATCTAATGCTATCAGAAAGAGGAGCTTCTCTCCATGGAGAGGAGATTTAAAAAGCATACAAGGAAAGAGGAATGACAGAAGGGGAGGTTTCCCTTCTTCTTTTCTAGACCATTGCAGAGACCATTGAAGATCTTGATAAAAAGGGAATTGCAGGAATTTTCTGAAAAAGGTTTGTAGCTGGAAAAAACCCTAGTTATTCATTTGATGGGTGTAAAAATTTAGCCACACATGCAGATCCACAGCACAGAGAATTTCCCACTTCCACTGCAGAGAGAATGAACAGAGAAGATGAGACCATTGGAGGAGTAGTGCTGCAACTCAAAGGTATGGCTCATGTTGGGTGGTTTCAAAGTTCTATTTCATGTTGTCATGCAAGTATAGAAGTCCATGATGAATTCACTCATGCATTGGTGAGGAGATTTGATAGAGATCAGTATGATTCATCATGTGTAAAATGTGAGAGAGCAAACACTTGGCATGCAATGGAGGGAACCATGAAACACACTCCACTCCATTTTTCTACAGCGCTGGATCAGTGGAGGAAGATCCATCACCACATGGGGATGGAAGTAAAGCTATTGCTTCCATTAGAGGTGTCCTTGTGTCTATGTAAGTATTTCCAAGAGAGAACATATGTGGAGATATAGTCACAATTCATGAGCAGCATGTAGTAGCATTGGAGGATTGTGAGATGGATGGAGGGAGAAAGGAGAAGGATCAGCATTCCGAGGGAAACGAGCATGCACCCTCATCTTTTGAGGAGGATTTATATACATAGGGATGACTTCACTTTGCAGAGAAGAGAGGGACCATTCAATCCTCTCAATTTTATATTCCATTTCCTATTTAGATGTCTCACTACAGGGGGGGCAACCCACTGGGGAGGCCACCAGATCCGACATTGATGAGAGGCATCTTACTTGGGTTTCACCACTCTTGGATCCAAGGGAGGTGAATGTGCTAAGAGGAATTTGGCATAGGAGATTTCAAAGTAGCAGGAAACAACATAAGGACAGCCCCATACTGCAGATCATCAACGCTACCTATGAGGAGGATGGATTAGGGCTTCCTAGCTATGCACTTGGATGCATACTTTGCTTGGCTAGAGGAGTTCACTTTGGAGGGAATTCATCATGAAATATATCAGCATATGGAGATATGCATATCCCACTTGATTATGGTGGAGAGAGCCTCACAGCCACTCCCCTACTCATTGGAGGTAAGGGGGAATTTCCAGTTGAGCCATTTCAGCTCAAGAGCTTAAGTACATATTGGAGAAGGTATAATTTCACATTTTGTATTGTACTTTCCTTCTTTGTTTGAGCAGCATGATGAGTCAAGAAAGGTTGTTCCTTCTTTCATAATGTACAAAGATGTATTTGTAGACTTTTGTAGCAGAAGAATGGGCCATTCTTATGGTGGTTTGTGGAGGAAGCCACATGCTCCTTGGTGTGCATCATTAGCACCAATTTGTATTTTCATGTTCCTATCTTTTGAGATATTTGTGGTAGCTAAAAAGTGGCTAGGAAGGCACTTGTTATGTAAAATTTTGATGCAGGAAAGAGGCTCACTGCATTGGTCCCATGAGAGAAGCAATGACCCACTCTCTAGTTGTCTTTGTGACAGCTTGTTTTCATTGTATTATGCTACCTTGTATTTCTGATGCTTATATATTCACAGGGAGCACTATTTGGAGAGTGACTTATATGTTGGGACAGCCCATTGGGAACATTATTATCCCCATTACATATGTTCTATATTGCAGGAGATACCATGGACAAAACCATGATTGCCATATTGTTACTTTTCTCTTCTTGTGGGGAAAACCACTTGGAGAATTTGGAGAGGCATTTCATGGCTGAAAATTTTGATGGGGTAACTTGGGCCACTCATGGAGGCCATATAATTTCAGCCCAAGAACATAGGTAGCCCCATATGTACTACAGAGGGAGAGAAGAGCTTATTGGGATGAAGCAACAAAACTCTCCATTCAGCCCCATTACATTGCACAAAACTGGGGGCAAGGTTTTCATTTGGATGATAGCATGGATGAAGGGGATCATTAGCAAGAATGTATTTTTCCATGGATGTCATCACTCCCACCTTGAGGATTCCATGTTACAACAAGAAGGTTTCCACCTACACCTTCTCTCTTTTCATGTTGTGCACCATTCCATCTTGCATACTTGGGGGGAGGCATTGGAGGACAGTCTATTACAACATATCCTGAGTAGTGGTGGAGATTGTTGATGAGGAGGCCACAAGAGAAGAAGGGGAGACATTTTTGTTCTCTCTGTGTATTTTCTTGAGGACAAGCAACATGTGCAAGGGGAAGACTGTAATGTTCCTAATTTCTAGCTCAATCTAAAGGGAACATTATAGTTGGCACATTTTTATTTTGTTTAATAAAAAGGGTAAGGAGACCCCTTAACCCATTTATGATGAAGAAATAACACTCCTTGTGTCAAAAGGAGGACAATAAGCAGCTGGAATAAAACACCTAAGGGTGTGAACATGATGGGGATCACCTTGAGTTGGCCATCTTTGACCAAGTCAACAGCACTACCTTAGAGGGGTGGCTTGCCTTAGAAGACAACATAGTTTTTGGAGGAAAAGAATTCAAAAGTGAATGGAAACCCTAATTGTGGGACATATGGTGAGAGAGAGTTCATTTTCCACATAAAATAAGAGATAGCAGCTCATTTGTTCAGTTTTTTTGATTCAGAAATTTCGTAGAGAAGCTAAAGACTTGTAGATCCAGGTTGTTTAGCAGGATTGCAGTGCTCTTGAGCACTGGGGGTGTTCCCAGGTAGGGATACCCCACCTCTTTCTCAAGGAAGGAGAGGATAGGAGCTGCATTTCCTCATTCCAGCATTTGGCCAAGCACACTCCTCCAGTTGGAGCATTAGTTCTGTAGCAGAATGGTGCTGTGTTGCTGGGGTGGCAGCAGAGGAACTCATAGAGCCTTTCTTGTCTAGCTTTTTTAGTGGAGGGGTGATCTCTTCATTGGGGGAACTATAGAGAGGGATCTTGGAATTTATTTCATATCTGTGGCATCAAGCCACAAACTCACCATCTCTCACAGCGCAGTCCATGAGAGAAACTACGTTATTTCATGGAGGCAATGTTGGGAGGGATCCTTGTGCTCATCAGGAGGAGTGTTTTTGACAAAGGGGGATCAACCCCTTTGCTTAAATAAATTATCAGAGGAGGTAATATTCATTTTATATCAGCCACAGCCTCATATTCCTTTGTTTCAATTGCAGTGACAATTGTTTTTTCACTATTGTATTTTATCTAGCATTTCTAGCAATCTCCCTAAGATTAGCTAGAAATCTCATATTGAGCCCATTTTCCACACTTGGGCTATTTTATTTGTACCTATCAGCCAAATTCCTATCCTATACATGTTCAACAGCTACTTCACTCTTAGATACTACGCAAACATGGTCTTCCGACATTCTGTGTAGTTGCAACAACTCCAGAATTTCATTGTCTATACATTGCAGTATAGTTCCAGAGGTTTGAGAGGAATGTCCCCCCAATTATTTCTTGTATATTGATGCTGAAATCATAATATAATGTTGGTTGTACCATTTCCCTCTTTTATATATTCATAATTGCAGAGTTTTAGATCCATGTTTATATATTGTTGTATGCTCTCTCTCTTTGAGCTATTTTATAATGTACCTAGGATGGGGATATCAGTTTAACCCATCTAGATCTATTTGTTTCAGCTCTCTTTCTGCATTTAGACTCTATATTGTGTGTATAAGAGGATCCCATCACTATATAATTTTTTCTTTTCAAGTATTTCCTTATACAATGTTCCCATGGGAGGCATTGCAGAAATTCCTTGAAGGGAAATATTAGCTTTTGACAAGTTCTATTGGTAGAGTCTGCTAGTGGGCTAGGTAGCCTCTGGATCTCATCCTTCCTTTTGAAGGTGACATATCCAGTAAATTCCCCTACAGTCAATCTCTGAGATAGATAAGTGTTGATTGTTAATACTCTTGAAATCAGAATATTGGAATATCTTAAGATATTCCAACAGAGGAGAAAATTTCCCATTTGGGATATTACAAAGAGATAGGTGTCAAGTGGAAAATACAATCTAAAAAATCATTTGAACTGGTAAAACAAGCTCTCACTCAAACACCAGTTATCATTAGTCTTGATTTCACCAAAGATTTTTGTATCTTTTCTTTTGCATTAGAACATACAATAGCTGCAATATTACTACAAAAGAATAACATGGGGAAAGAACAACCAATATCCTTTTTTAGTAGGGCTTTAAGAGATGCTACTCTTAAATATAACATCATGGAGAAACAAGCCTTAGCCTTTGTCAATGAATTGAAAGTCTTTAGAGTCTATATTTTACATTCTCACATCATTGCTTTTGTCCCACACACTGTTGTCAAGGATATTCTAAGTCAAGACCCTAATGGTAAAAGGGGAAAGTGGATTGCTACTATTCTAGAATATGACTTAGAAATCAGGCCTACCAAAGTCATCAAAGGGTAGGGATTAGAAAAACTCATGGCTGAGTCAAAATTCCAAGCACTAGATATATATATGGTTGATATTTTGGAAGAAACAGAAGAATTCACAGCTCCATACATTGAAGAAACATTTGTGAATTCACCTTGGTATGTTGATATCATTTATGTGTTGCTTTATTCAAATACCCCTCCTTCTCTGTCCAAAACAAAAGCTAGATTTTTGAAACAAAAGGCTTTAAATTATTGCATATTAGATGGGGTATTATATTGGAAAAATGTTGTTGGTATATTGCTTAAATGTTTTCTTGAGGTTGATGTAGGAAAAATCATGCATGAGTTGCATGAAGGAGAATGTGGAGGACATCTTTACTAGAAGACTACAGCAAATAAAATCCTCAGATCTGGTTACTATTGGCCCTACCTTTTTTCAGATACTCAGAAACTAGTCATGTCTTGCCATAAGTGTCAATTTTTTGATGGCAAGAGAAAAATCCTTCCTTTACCCTTACATCCCATCAGTGTTGAGGCTCCCTTCCAATAATGGGGCTTAGACTTCATTGGGGAAATTCACCCATATTATCAGCCCAACATAAGTGGATCCTCACTGCCACTGATTATTTTACCAAGTGGATAGAAGCCATACCATCTAGGAATGCTACTGACTCTATCATTATCAAGCTTCTTGAAACTAATATCCCATCCAGATTTGGTTATCCTAGAAAAATTATCACAGACAATGCTGCTGCCTTCAAATCTAAAAGAATGGTTGACTTCTGCTATAAATATCATATCACCTTAGGTCATTCTACAACCTACTATCCCCAAGGGAATGGATTAGCTAAATCCTCCAACAAAAGCTTTGTCAATATCATCACAAAACTATTGGAGCAGAATCAGAAATCATGGCATAACAATCTTGTTCATGCTTTATGGGCTGATAGATTAACTACCAAGAAATCAATAAATATGTCCCCCTATCAGTTGGTTTATGGCATGGATGTAGTCTTCCCAACATCTCTAAGAGTTCCAGTCATGAATCTTCTTCAGGAAGTCCAAGCTGAAGAAAATGATATGCAGAGAAGGATCAATCAAACCATTCATTTACAACAGTCAAGAGAGGAAGTGTGCTAAAGAACACAAATATTCCAAGAAAACATCAAGAAACTATTTGAAAAAAGGACTAAAGAAAATTATTTCCAAGTTGGAAATATAGCTCTAAAGTGGGATTCTAGAAGGGAAGAGAAAGGAAAGCATGGAAAATTTGAGAATCTGTGGAAAGGAACCTACATTATTCATTCTGAAAGAGGTCATAATGATTTTTTTTTGAAAGAGATGAATGGAGAAGATCCATTTGGAGGTCCTGTCAATGGCAGGATGCTCAAACACTATTTCTGTCAGGAATCCTAAGTTTCAAAGTTTTTATTCATCGTATATAACATTGTCTCTTAAGTTTTGAAAAAATAGAAAAAATACAAAAAACAATAGAAAAGAGAAAAATAGGGCAGATAAAACAAGAAAGGTACAACCCCATACTAAGAAAGAAGAATCTGAAAGTGTGCAAGCTTAAATGCCACTACCAAGAAGAAACACCACTATTTAGTCATACAGCCTAGTCATGACTAGATAGATTTTAATTTACTGCTGATAGGTTAGTGATTTAGATTTTCCAAATAGTTTAATCTTGACATATCAGTAGAATAGATTAGGATAGAAAAGGTGGTTCAAATAGGCTCAAAACATGAACCAGAAAGCACATCAAAGAATGGCTCTAATCAAACCAAAACCTGAGCCAAAGATAGAAAAGGAATGGTTCTAACATGCTAAAAACTTGAACCAAGAAAAAGAATAAGAAAATGACTCTAAAGAGATCAAAATCTGAGTCATAGAAGAGAGAAGGTTGTTTTGAAATTTTCAGATCTTAAGCCTTCACAATTTTGTTTTAAATTTTCTGAAAATAAAGTCTATGTGTAGCTTGTACATACAGCCATATGCACCATAGAAAATCAGACTATTTAAAATTGATCTGACTATGTTTAAATTTCTGTTTTAGAATATAGAGAATGAAGATTTGTCAAACAGCTTAATCTTGATAGATAATAGCTTAGGTAGAGAAGATTATGAGTTCAACTGTTTAATCCGAACTCATGGAAAAAATAAGAGTATAACTAGATTAGTTTTCCTGCTTTCAAAAAGAATAAAATGTTGATGTCAAAAATTTTTCCGGTCCAAGTGCACTCCAAAGAAGAAAAAATGCTAGGACAAGTAGGAGTGGGTAAGTAGAAATGTTGTTTTGAAGAATTTCATGTGTTGTAAATTGCTGAAATAATTATCAAATCCAAAGAAAATTAGCCAAAGAAAGAAAAGAATGTTGCCCAATGGACTAAGGCACTGATTCACTGAAAGCCAGAGATTGACAAGCTAAGGTTCTGGACACCTAAAGAGAAAGCTGTCCTCCCCAAGTGGAGCCACTGTTAGCCATCTATAATTCCTGTATACCTAATGATGGCTAGAATCAGTTTGCAGCCTTCAAGAAACAAATTTCAAGCTAATATGTTAGTTCTTGAGGCCTGGTTGTCCTCTCCATCCAAAAGAACCCAATTCATTGCTTTTCTCACTTCAAAAACCTTTAAAGAAGCCCTGCTGGTTTTAAAAGAACTATTTTAAGCTTTTTATTCATCAATTTTTACTCATTTTACCATTTCATCATAAACATTCTTTTTCCCCTGCTAAAATTCCCCTTTTCAATTACTTTTACCCCTCACTTCATCTAAAAACCCTCTAAACCTTATGAAATCCCTTTATTTGGTTTAAAAACCCTCTTTCTCCCTATCAGAACACTTCAAAATGATCAAAAACCCCTGGTTTTGCTTTAAAAAGTGTCCTTTTACATTATAAAGGGCCTAAGCCCCTTCGACTTAGCCCCAGCTCCTTTCTCCCTTCATGATACCCAGCGCTATGACCAAGCACTTAAATATCTTTTTAGCCGCTTTTTTCTCTGCCCTCGATCCCCTATCTCGCCCATTTCCCTTCCTCGGTTACATCTAATCTTGACCGTCGATCTGACCTTTCTTCCCCAGATCCGACAGCTACCATATGATTCCAACATCTACTTCTCCCGAGTCAAAATCCCACAAATCTTCATGTTTTTCATCCACCAAACACATGGATTCGCTACACGAAAAAACCCTCGGGTCCACCAACCTTTTCCTCCATCCCTCCTTCGCATCCGATCTCAACCGTTGACCTGGACTTACTCTCCAGATCTGACGGCCCGCATTCACTGAGCACTTAGACCTGTCGATTGACCCATTTGCGAAACACAAAGACTGCTGACGAAATCATCAGGCCCCACCTATCTCTGACCCCTTCAACTCTCCATCCATTGCACTGAATCTCATCCGTTGATCTGGATGGCCTAGATCCGACGGCTGACACACTGTTTCACGTTCAGTTTGCCCATACCTCCCCGCCATGCAAGTTATGTGCGAAATAGGTCATTTTGTAGGGGACACACGTTGTCCCTTGGGGCGTATCGCGTTCAACCTTCGTGAAATCATAAACCACCTATTTCCTGAGCGAAAACCATTAATGGTTTTCCCAAAACCACTTTGCCCATCTCCAAGCCGAAACCTATTCAAACCCTGATTTTCACCTGTCTGCCATGGTTTCTCCTTCTGATGCATTTGCCTCCATTATGCAATGCTCCTCCACCACCCCCGAGCCCTCTGTAAAGAAGTTCTTCACCACTTGCAAATTTTTGTAACAGGTTTAGTGGTATTTTTAGGTTCTAATGGCTTTTAAATTTTTGAGGCCCTCCCACAGCCAATCACAATGGCTCAAGGCCGAAGATGATGATCTTCAGACTTAAATTATATGCAGGGAGGGAAAAAAATGGGTTAATTTCCATTTTTCTGTCAATATATCATGAATATTAACTATTTATCAAACCCTCCAATGCGCTAGGGCCACATGTATACCAGAAAATCAGTGAAAGTTGAAGATCAATGGAACCAGAGAAAGATTAAGGTATCAAAAGATGAACAGATCAGGAGTTTAAAGCAATCTCTCAAGGATTAAAGATAGCATGTTAATTTATGAAAGAAAAAGACAAATTAGTCCTAAATATAGCCTCGAACACATCAAAAGGGAAGTAGTTATTTCATTTGATAAATCAAACTGACACCTTTGGCCTACTTTTATCCATAAAGGCAGCAAACAGTTATTGCACCAAAAGAATATATTTTAAATTTTCAGCACAGTTATTATAAAGATAAGATAAGGCCTCAAAGTCAATCTTTTTCTCCTATATTTACTTCAATAGTTAAGACAGAGTTATTAAACAGAGAAGTAGTTGCAACTCATTCCTGCCTTATGCATTGCATGGTTTTTAAGGCTAGGTGTGCAATTACTCTGTAATTAATAACATTTTGAACCATAGATAGTTCCACCTCCTCAAATTACAGTATAAATACTGCTGTGGAATTCATTGTAAAGTTGGCATTTGATAACTCTTTGAGTAATACATAGTCTGGCTGAAGTTGAGAAGAAATTGAAGTATTGGAGCTTGTAGATGTTTTGACATGTTTGATCAAGAGAAGGCTTTATCATTGGATTCCTGAGCTTGGTTGTTCATGAAGTATTCTAAATCTGTCAATATTTTTCCTGTTTTCCATTTTGTTTCATCATTCTATATTACAGTAGAGTAAAAATTTTAGGCTAAGAAATGTCTCCTAGAAGCACCTTAGACCTGTTTACTCTTCACTGTCTTTATGTTTTCTTCTACTGAGGTATTCTCAAGAATTCTTAATTTCTCTCTTGAACCCTTGTGCTTGTTTATTTCTGAAATAGTTCAAACAGTTGGCCCAAGAATGATTTATTGTTTTCCCTGCTTACTTGCTGCCACTTGAAAACTATTTCTGAATTCTCCCTTTAAAGTACCATTGTTTAAAATATGCCAGAGAGGTCTGTTTTGATCACACCCTTTGTTCTTGCTGAGATAATTGTTTTGAAGGTCTTTATAGCTATGTTCAAAGATGTTTAGGCATTCCCTCTTCTATGAATACAATTATTTGTGAATCTTTTATGTTTTCTAAATCCTTGGAAGTGAAATATTTGGATGAAATAGAGCGTTCCTCGACTCCTAGATTTCATTTAAAAAGTTTGTCTTGAAGTCGTTATTTTCTGATGTGTGGTTTGTAGAATTTATGGTTAGCCCTGTATATTGAATTCCTCTTCATGTTCAGATAATGTTTTAAGTCCCTTTGTTGAGAAGTACATATAATTAAGGATTCTTAATTTCCCTTAGTTCTACTTTTCATTCTGAATCATTAATGTTCATTTCATTCCATCTGCAAGACCTAAAAGATCCACTAGCCAAGTTATATTTGCCCTTTGATATCCCAAATCCTTTGACTAAACTTGTTAGAACTTATTCTTGACTCCATTTCCCAATGACTTGGAAATTTCCCCTTTCTATCTATGCTGCCTAGATTATCATGTCCAACCAAACAAACAAACAAACTTGCACTTAATAACTAGCCTAAAATCAACCCCTAAAAGCAAACAAGACACATCTTTACAAACAAATTGAGAGATCCCTCTCTCATACTAGGAAGGCTAGGTCCTAGAGCTCTAAAGACTAGTTCTGATGTTGCCTTTGTCATTTGGTTTACCAATCTGCCAAATCACAGGACCACAACAGGATCAATTGACTGGGTCAACAGGACCAAATCCACAATGTTGTCTACATGCATTGTATCTCCTAAAAGCACAATGCAGTTCATGTTGGAGGCCACTCATGTGAGTGAAGCTAAATCATCAAGATGGTTTAGGGTTTGACAAGATTTCCATATTATAAAAGGAAGAGGAGGACACCAAGAATGGGGTTGATAATTTGATCATTCTAAAGGTGTTGTATGTTTAGACATTTCTTATTCTCTAGCTATTTAGCTGAGAATAGTGTTTTTTAGCACTTGGGTGTTCCTGGTCGGGAATCCCACCTCTTCCATTGAGGAGCTCTTGGAGGAGTCTTGTTCTATCTTGTCCATTATCAGGCTTTGAGGCCAAGCTTCTTCTTCCAACTGCAATCAGATCATGTTTAGGGTTTTTTTTTCTTTGTAAGCTACAGCAGTGGAGGCTAGGTCTATTTAGATCTAAGCCAATCTAGTGCCTCTTCTCAATGAGTGAGTATTTTATCCTCCTGGAAGAGTGTATTGGATCATCAGAGCTGAATTTTCAGATCAAGGCATTAGGCCTTCTCAGTATTGAAGCTAACATCATAGTTTCTCTCCCATAATTGCGTTATCTAAAAGAGGGAAGTTGCAGGGTGTTTGAGAAACGTTTTGTAGGAGTGATCTCTAGTGTGAGGAGTTTTCCTTGCACTGTGGTGATCCATGGATTGGCCATCCAAACCATGTTAGTTTCAGATCAGATCTATTGCTATTGTATTTACTACAGAAATATCTGAATAATTCTGTAGATCTGAATCTTAGATCTTAGATCTACTCTCATACTTTCATGTTTTGCTCAGACCCCCAAGGGGAATGTACTAAGGAGCTTATCTAGTATACAGATCTAAGATAGATCTATCATTTTGTATACATATCTGCTCTAGATATTAAGTGTAATATAATTAGCTGTAGCATCTATAAAATAACCCTGTCAAGCTTCGCAATCTCAATATGTTGTTGCAACACCTCAATCTTGAGGGTTTCTTCATGTAAATCTTCTGTTTCTCTCTTGTATACTGTATGATCATCACTATGAATCTAATTTACTGATTTCCATACCATATTACATCTAAAACCTTCATAAAATCATGCTATATGTGCTTCATTAAAATATGCAATAATTAAGTCATGGGGATTGGGCATTTTTAAGCCATATCAGAAGTGGGAGAATTGTTTAACATTGCTAGAGTCATTTTTTTATGCTCACATTTGGTATGTGAGTCCCACATGACCTAACCTATGAGATTCCACTGTCACTTGCCCTTATTTTTACGTACATATTTGAACTTAACCTTTTTAGGGCATAAATTGCTTCTTTTCCCCACTTTTGGTTGCAGAAATGAATCATATTGATTGTTTTTGAACATCTTATGCAAGGAAATATGATTTAATACCTGTTATGAGTTATATGGCTGCATCTCAAACTTTGGAATACCTTAGGGTATTCTACTTGTTGTAGACAATCCCTCTTTTGGGATATTACAGTGGTATCAAAGCATGAACTTTGGCTCAGCCTGTGAGATCAAGCTGTCAGAAGAATAAAGAATAAGAATGAAGAAATATTACATAGAGGACAAAGAGAAGAGTTTTCTAATACTCTCTCTCAAGCCATGCATGAATTGAAGGAAGAAATCAGGGGAATGAGAAGGGGAAGACATGCAAATCCCTCAAGGAGTTCTTCTTATGAAGAATGCCCCAGCACTTATTATGCTGTGTTTGAGAATTCAGCCACACAACCTGATCTACCATGTTGTAACATGCCTACTTTCTTGTTGAGAGAAAGAGGAGGAGGAAGAATGACAGAAGAGGAGATCTCCCTGCTTCTTTTCCAGAATTTGGAAGGTATCAAAGAAGATCTCAAGGAGATGGAAGGGGAGGAGCGTAGGAGTTTTATGGAAGGGTTTGAATCAAAACCTAGCTATTCTCATGATGGGTGTAAGCATTCAGCCACACATGTAGATCCACAGCGTAGTCTACTGCCCACATTTACTGCAAGAAGAATATAGGAATAAGACATACCAAGGAAGGAGACCTTGAGTAACTGTCTTCAGGGGTATGAATCTCAATCATGGAGATTCGAGGAGCCCTCTTATATTTTTTCAGACATGGAGTTTCCTTCTTCAAGGGATGACCAAGATCTAGGGTCTCTCATTAATGATGAGGCATTCTTGTGTATTGATGAAGAGGATGAGCAGAGAAGGAATACCAGTGTTGTACTATTTAGAGAAGATCCATCAACACATGGAGGGGAAGGGGGACCCAATGCTTCCATTGGAGGAGCCCTTGTGTATTTGCAAGGAGTTCCAAATGATTCAACATGTGGGAACCAAAACACAATTCTGGAGCAGCATGCAATAGCATTGGTGGATTGTGAGATGGAAGGAGAAGAAGACAAGGAGGATCAACATCAAGGGATGATGAGCATTCACCCTTGTCTATTTTAGAGGAATTACACATAGAGGAAGGAGACTGCATTGCATAGAGAGGAGAGGGACAAATCAGTCCCTCATACATGCAGTCCACTTCATATTTTGATGTCTCACTATATGGAGGCATTCCACTTGAGAGGCCACCAGATCTAGAGTTGGTGAGAGACATCTTTCCTCTTGGCTCACCATTCTTCGATACCAGGGAGGTGAAGAGTTTGGAGGATGACTTTGGCATGTGGGATGTCAAATTATTAGGCAGCAGCATGAGGAGAGCTTCATATGCTAGATCACCAGCGTTGTCTCTTAGGAGGATTGATCCTTATTGGAGGTCTCAACTTTTGGTAGAGTACTCCAAGGATCTTGGTACATGCATGATTCTTGATGACCCAGATGGAGATGATAGATACATGGTGGATGATGTGGTCATCTATTCCTATGGTAGGATATTCTTGACTAGAGCTTCTAGTCTCAAGGAGAAGCTACTACATGCAACACATGAGGACTTCTCTTCTATGCACTTTGATGCATATTTCCATTTGACAGAGGAGTTCACCTGGGAGGGCATCCAGCATGACATATTTCAGCATATGGAGAGATGCATATCCTGGATGGTGATGAAGAGGAGGTCACAACCACTTCCCTACTTATTAGAGGTGAGGGAGAAATCCCAGTTGAGCCATTTCAGCTCAAGATCTCAAGTGCATGATGGAGGAGGTATAATTTCACATTTTGTATTTTACTTCTTTTCCTTGTTTGAGCAGCATGATGTATCAAGAAGAGTTGTTCCTTCTTGCATATGGTATGATGATGTACTTTTAGCTACTTGTAGCATTGATTTTGGCTACCTTGTTGGTGGTTTGTGGGGGAAGCCACATGGTTCTTGGTGTGCATCATTGACACCACTTTGTACTTTCATGTTTCCATCGTATGAGATGACTGTGGCAGCAAACAAGTGGCTGGTGAAGCACTTGTTAATTCTTATTTTGATGTAGGCAAAGGATGCATGGCACTGGTTCCATGAGAGGAACTATGATTCACTCTCCAGTTTTCATTTGGCAACTTGTTTTTATTTCATTTTTCTTCCATTTATTGCTGATAAGTTTATGTTCATGGGAAGATTTTTTTGGAGAGTGGGCTTAGAGTTGGAGATGCCCATTAGGATTATGATTCTCCCTATTTCACATGATGTATGTTTTAGGAGAAACAAAAGGCACACCATGATTGCCATACCACCCCTCTTTCCTTCATACAAGAGGAGCCATTGGGAGAACATGCGTTATTTGAGGAGCCATTTTGTGGTTGATTCATTTTGTTGGGAGGCTTGTGCCAAAATTGAAGGCCATGACATTTCAGCTCAATATCAGCAACCTCCTCATACTTACCATAAATGGATGGAGAAATTACTTGGATGGAAAGATCTGAACTCTCCATTTAGCCCCAACACATTGCATAGATCCAGGGTTGAAGATTTCTTTGATGAGCTACCTAGAATGGCTCATTTCATTGGATGATTGCATGGGTGAGGGAGTCACTCATTGGGAACAAGACCTCCCATGTTTGTCATCACTCCTACCTTGAGGAGGCCCCTTGAACAACAAGGAGATTACCACTTGCACCTTCCATTTTCTCATGATGTACACTTTGTTATCTTACACTTGGAGGGAATCATTGGAGGAAAAATTTACTACATATCGTGTTCAACCATGGTGGGATCTATTGATGAGGCCACAAGAAGAGGAAGGGAGAAATTTTTCTCTACCTTGTAGTTGCTTGAGGACAAGAAACATTTTGAAGGTGGAGGACTGTAATATTCCTAACTAGCCCAAGCTAATAGGAATATTCAATTTCATTTTGCTTTTCTGTTTAATGAATAAAATTATAAAGGAGGATCAATATAACTGATAAACAACAAAATAAATCAATGTTGAATGTGAAACAAGCTATATCTGAGCTATCTTCATAAAGACACTTAATTTTGAAAGAGGCTAGATCAATTGACTGGGTCAACAAGACCAAATCCACAGCGCTGTCTACATGCATTGTATCTTCTAAAGGCAGAATGCAGTTCGTGTTGGAGGCCACTCATGTGAGTGAAGCTAAATCATCAAGATGGTTTACAGTTTGAAAAGATTTCCATACTATAAAAGGAAGAGGAGGACACCAAGAAAGGGGTTGATAATTTGATAATTCTAAAGGTGCTGTCTGTTTAGACATTCCTTATTCTATGGTTGTTTAGTTAAGAATAGTGTTGTTTAGCAATTCGGTGTTCCTAGTTGGGAATCACACCTCTTCCATTGAGGAGCTCTTGGAGGGGTCTTGTTCTATCTTGTCCACTATCAGGCTTTGAGGCTAAGCTTCTTCTTCCAACTACAATTAGATCATGTTTAGGGTTTGTTTGTCTTTGTAAGTTTTAGTAGTGGAGGCTAGATCTATTCAGATCTAAGCCAATCTAGTGCCTCTTTGCAGTGAGTGAGTATTTTATCCTCCTGGAAGAGTGCATTGGATCATTAGAGATGCATTTTCAGATCAATGCATTAGGCCTACTCATTACTGAAGCTAACAGTGCAATTTCTCTCCCATAATTGTGTTATCTGCAAGAGGGGAGTTGCAGGGTGTTTGAGCAACGTTTTGGAGGAGTGATTTATGGTGTGAGGAGTTTTCCTTGCACTGTGGTGATCCACGGATTGGCCATCCAATCCATGTTAGTTTCAGATCAGATCTATTTCCATTGTATTTACTACATAAATATCTGAATAATTCTTCATATCTGAATCTTAGATCCAAGATCTACTCTCATACTTTCATGTTTTGCTCAGATCCCCTAGGGGAATGTACTAAGGAGCTTATCTAGTATACAGATCTGAGATAGATCTATAATTTTTTATACAGATCATCTCTACATTTAAAATGTAATATAATCACCTGTAGCATCTATAAAATAATGTTGTCAAGCTTTGCAGTCTCAATATGTTGTTGCAGCACCTCAATCTTGAGGGTTTCTTCATGTAAATCTTTTGTTTCTCTCTTGTATACTGTATGAGCATCACTATGAATCTGATTTAATTATTTACATACCATATTACATCTAACACCTTCAAAAAATCATGCTTTCTGTGCTTCAATAAACTCTACAGTAATTAAGTCATGGGGATTGGGCATTTTTAAGCCATATTGGGAGTGGGAGAACTGTTTAACATAGCTAGAGCCATTTTTTTATGCTCAAATTTGGTATGTGAGTCCCACATGACCTAAGCTATGAGATCCCACCATCACTTGCCCTTATTTTTACGTACACATATTAAATTAACCTTTTTAGGGCATAAATTGTTGCTTTTCCCCACTTTTGGTTTAAGAAATGAATCATATTGCTTGTTGTTGAACATCTTATGGAAGGAAATATGATTTAATACCTGTTATGAGTTATATGGTTACATCTCCAACTTTGGAATACCTTAGGGTATTCTACTTGCTGTATAAAATCCCTCTTTTGGGATATTACACGTACTTTGTGATGAACTTGATCATTTCATCATTGACTGCCCATCTTTGGAATTTTTCCAATGATGGTATCGATTCCATATAGTATACTGCACCAACTTCGATGTCCCATATTCATGTCAAATATGCGGAGACAACCACCCAATACGTTGTTGTCACTACATACCAAGATTCTATACAGCACTGGCCTATATGTGATCAACCATAGTTCGCCTCTCTCGAGAAGATGGCACGGAATCAGAATCCATGAATAGTTTGACAACCCAAGAGGATGTGACAGACAGTTCCATCCTATTCTTTTCAACCGAGAGGCGACCAATCAAGGAGATTATCCCCCCACAAAATGTCGATGACATGACATAATATATACGATTCATATCATAGTGTATTGGAACCATGACTCAAGCTGTCTGCTCATCTACCATAGGTGTCGAGTCAGCTGCAACTACAAAATTAGTTGGCCCTATGACAGTGCAGAACCAATCTATCTGCACTCTGTCGACCATGTCTAGTACCACTAGATCCACGATGGAATCCTTCTCATGTATTTCAACTAGCTCCGTGAGAATTAACCCCATTCATCATAACCTTATGCAGGAACAATCCCCCTTTGGGCCCTTGTTTCACTCAGATGAAGATATCCTAGAGGCTATGACGGAGCCAGATTATCCATGGGATGCAATGCATCACTGTTCAATTTTTCTCCCCAAGCACATGTTCAGTCCCAACAAGGAAAAATGCCAAGAGATCTACGTGATCGAATCAAAATATTTCCTTCCATTAGGGAAAGTTGATTGGTTCAAAAACCCCATCCCAGCACCCAATGCATTCGAGGAAGGAAATATGTCAAACATCTCACCTACCATCAAGGTGAACATATCCAAAAATCCTGCAAAGGTCAAATAAATCTCACTAGGGGCAGCACGATTTCCAGAGGAAATAACCTCTTATACCCAATTGCTACAAGAGTACTGAGATATCTTCGCGTGGGACTACTCAGAAATGATTGGGATTAGTCCTACTATCGTAGAGAACCATATTGACACTTGGCCTGACGTACCTCCAATGTGTCAGAAACAACGTCAAATGCACCCATCTAAGGCAGAAGAAATAAAGAGAGAAATCGAAAAGCTTCACAAATTCGAGCTTATCTACCCCATCGCCTATACATCTGGGGTTTCCAACCCTATTGCCATCATGAAAAAATAGGGGACCATACATGTTTGCACCGATTTCTGAGATTTGAACAAATATTTTCCTAAAGACAATTATCCCACCCCATTCATCAACCAAGTCATCAATTATTGCGCAGGACATGAGGCTCTATCCTTTATGGATGGATTCTATGGGTACAATCAAATCTAGATCTGCCATACAGACCGATACAAAACTGTATTCACCACTCCCTGGGGCACATTTGCATAAAAGGTAATGCCATTTGGCCTAAAAAATGATGGAGCCACCTTCCAAAGGGCCATGAATTATATATTTCATGACTTGGCACATCTTATCCTCGCCTACTTGGATGACCTAAACATCTGCTCCAAGAAGCACTCAGACCATCTGGAGGATCTGCGATTAGTATTCCAACGATGTCGTTAATACAACCTATGCTTGAACCCCCTCAAGTGTGTCTTTTGCATAAGCGCAGGAAGACTCTTAGGTTTTATCGTATCCCAACAAGGAATTTGTGTGTACCCCCTCAAGGTCCAAGCCATCAAAGGGGTATGGCCACCTCGAAACCTCAAGTAACTTCAAAGCCTCTAGGGGAAGGCCAATTTTCTGAGACACTTTGTCCCAGATTATGACACCTGTGCTCAAGGATTCCCGCGACTCCTCCACCACAAAATCCCATTTAAATGGGATGACTACGCCCAAAAAGAATTTGATGCACTGAAAGAAACATTATATTCAGTGCCCCTCATCAACTACAAGGAAAAGACCCTCTTGCAGATGTTTTTGAGGAACTCCTTATAAAATTACCCCATACATCCATTTCTAGCAGAGGTTACTAGAGGAGGTTGGCGGGTGGAGGGTTTTTCTTCTCATCCGAAATCGCACCAGTGCTCTCTACAAGCAAAAACACTGGTGCGCACAAAAAATTGGCACACCGGACAATGTGCTCCATACACACCCGCCCGATGCATCTGATTACTATAGAGCATCAGCGCTTCACAACTTTTCCACACCGGTGCATCATAAAACACCGCGCCAAAATAGAAACTGCCCAGTGTGGTATTAAGAAACCGCACCAGTGCTTCATAAAAGACTATGCAAAAACATAAACCAACTGGTGCATTGGTAAGAAACAACATCGGTGCACCTATGAAACCGGCCCACTGGAAAAGGGTTAAATGAAAAAAAATTATGGCAAAAAAAACCACATTTTTCACTTTTTTCAGTGCTCCAGAGTTTTCAATCTCCATTTCCCTATACAAGAGAAAGCACCAATGCATACAAAAAATTGGCACACCAGACAACGTGCCCTCTGTACAGACCCACCCGGTGTGTCCTATTACTGTAGAGCACCGGTGCTTCACAACTCTTTTGCGTCGGTGCATCATAAAAGACTGCGCCAAAATAGAAATTTCCTGGTGCAGTGTTAAGAAACTACACCGGTGCATCATAAAACACCATGCCAAAATAGAAACCAACCGGTGCATTCGCAAAAATAGCACTGGTGCGCCTATAAAACCTGTGCAACAAAATAGGGTTATTTAAAAAAAAATTACGGCCAAAAAACCGCATTTTCACTTTTCTCAGTGCTCAATCACTGGTGCACTCTAGAAGAGAAAACACTGGTCGAACAAAACATTGGCAGACTAGACACCATGTGCTCCATCCACACCTGCCCGGTGCATCCTATTACTATAGAGCATTGGTGCTTCACAACTATTCCACCCCGGTTCATCATAAAACATCGCGCCAAAACAAAAAACTCCCAGTGTGGTGTTAAGAAACCACACTGGTGCATCATAAAGCACCATGCAAAAACTAAAACCACCCAGTGCAGTCTTAAGTAACTACACTGATGTGCCTATAAAACCCTCCGCACTGGAACAGGGTTAAATAAAAAAAAATTATGGCAAAAAAAATACATTTTTCACTTTTCTTAGTGTTCTAGAGCTCTGAAGAACTGGTGCAATTTATCCTTGTCTGAGCCGCCCTAACATCGGTGCTCCCTGTTGGTCACTTTAATTGTTTATTAATTTAAACAATTCAAGTGCTACATAAATTGTCAACCCAGGGAAGTCTGTTTATTTCAAAGGCAATCACACACTATATGTGCTCAATCTCAAAAGCAAAGAAATGTTGTAGTAAAAATCACACTAATCACACCTTGCTTTAATGAAACTGAAGTCTACTTGAGTTACAACAAAGACAATCCTTCTATTGCAAACTTAAAATAATCTTGGATGACATTAAAAAGATAATGATATAGGAAATAAAATCAATCTACAGAAAGGAAGATCAGTTATGCTATAATAGAGAATAGGACCTTATTCCCCAAGTAGGAATCTTCAGCACCTATTTTCTGATTACCAAGATTTCACACACTCATTCCATAGACAAGATTTCTAATTCAAGTAAATCACAACTTCCCAATAATGAATTGTATGAAATTAATGCAGTAAGTAATGAAAACAAAGCTTTTAGCAATAAACAACAAAATTCCAGTGTTGCATAAATAATTCCAGTAAACAAGGTTCAATCAAGGCATGAATAAAATAAAAATTAACAAACTACAAGAACAAATGGGTGAATCTTGTGAAGAAGGCGGACCCTTTCCTTCTCACAAGATTCCCCAGAAGAAGGAATTAAATTGAGGTGCTCAAAAAAAAATTTGACTCATCTGTCAAAGGAAACATATTAAAAAAGAGTTACACTCCTTCCAGAAAATGAACCTCCCGTAGTCTCTAACCCCCTGCAATATTGATGTCTCCTCTTTTTAAAGAGGAGACATCTATTAAAATTTATTTACATCATAGAAATTCTATTTTTAACCCAATCTGATCTTCTGTTCTAAAACAGGGTCTTTCTGTTCTTCCATAGAAAAATGTTGTTACGATGGTTACAATGGTATTGGCTTCAGAGTGGCCCATGTAACAACTTCCTTTACTTGTATTTTCTCGTTGTCATCATACTTGAAATTCTGCTTCAAAATCGCAAATCATGGGCTATTTTAGCAATGAGATTTGCATACCATGTTGACTATTTCAGCAACACAATATTCAAATAAATTGTATATGGTCTTTAAACTGTCTCAGCAACTATATATCTTCGATTAATGATTAAATATAAAAGTAGTGTAGAATTATATGCAAAACAAATTAAACCTATAGTAAAGAGAAGAATATTATATACCTTTGGGAAAAATGGATGAAAGTGATGTAAGCTTTAAAAATGGACTAAAAAAGAGTAGAATGGTAACAAAATATATGATCAAAATAATACATTATGAGGTCCTAAAATCCCCCCCAACTGAAAGGGTTGCATGTCCTCAGGCAACTTTTAGTCTGAGTCAGAGTCCGGATACTGGCTTTTAGCATGCAAATTACTTAGGCAATAGCTATGGAAGGTGCTATCTATTAGAGCTCTGAATCCCTCGACATTTTGCAATCTCTGCCATGCTGCTACTTCATCCCTATTAGCCAACCTGTAATGAGAATGATATTGTTCTGTTGGCATCCATAAAATAGGAAAGTGAAAATGGTACCCTATCCAATTTTCAGCACATTGTTGAACACATCTAATGTAATTAGGTACTCTAGATAATGCAGTTTCAAGGTTAGTAGGGATAAAAGGATTATACTCTTGTCTCTCCTTAGAGGATTGTTGCCACAACATGTTGTTTGCTCTTAGAGCAGTAGTTTCTTTGGCCTTGATGAATTGGTGACAATCATGGAGTACTGAAGCTTGCAGTTGCTGTATATGTTCAATCATTCCTAGATTTTGCAAAAACTGATGATATTTTGCCACAAAAATGGTAGGGTTCTGAGGTTCTGGCCTTATCCAGAGAAGGCAGTTGTCTTCATTGTGCCTAGTTGCAAGAAAAGCGGTTTGCCATGTAATTTGATTAGCAAGAAAGGAAGCAAATGCCCTAATCTAAATATCACCAACAAGAGGGTTGAAATTAATCTGTCTATTTTTAGACATAGCTTCATTGTGAAGATACAACTCGCATAATAGGTGCTGATCACTGGTGGAAGCTTCTGCAAATGTTTTGAAAAACTGTTCGGCTGTGAGCACCTCTTAAGGTCTTCCGTCTTTGACTACTTTCAACTAAAAATAAACAAGACATTCTGAAAGAAACAAAGAATAGTTCAGAGATGGTTTCCTGGTGGCTAATAATTTTTGTACTAATTGAAATATTAGGAGCAGTTTTCCTTTTAATTCTTTATTCTCTTTCTTATAAACTCTAAATTGCTGAAGTGTCTGCTCCCAGTTTTCCTAATTAGAATAGATATGATTCTGCCAAACCAATGCTGCTGTAAAGTTTTATCTTGGGCAATAGCATATTGTTTCCTCCACTTGTTCATTATTTTCATCTCTTTCCATGGTTCAGTTTGCGTTCCGGCATTGTAAGTGGTGGGCTGAGGCATAGTCTGAGTAGCAGAATTAGTTACTGTAGGTCAGGATACTTGTACCTTGATTTCTTTTTCCAAAATTTTTGAAGGCCTTACTGGTTCTTGTGTAATAGTAGGGCATTCTTCTTTGACTGCAGTTGATGTGGATGCTCCAGGCATTGGAACTTGAACTATCTTATATCCTTCTTGTTGATAGATGTTTCCACATTGATGGCACATACATTCTTTATATGGATCGTTCTCTGTATGTTTATCTTGCATGGATGCTGTATGGGCCAGGGTATAAAAGTTTAGCTCTTTTTCAAAGGCTTCCCTTGCCATTACCCATTCTCTCTTGCAAGCTTCTAATTATGACTTTAAAAACTCATTTTCCTGTAAAAGGGAGGCCATGGTGACTAGGCCCTGTGTATCAGTCACTTTCTCTAAAGTTGATTGTTGTTTTTCAGCTGTAGCTGGTTATTGTGTGGCAACTAGAGCTGGTTCCTTTGTAGTCGCCTCTTGGATGTCTAACCTTTGCATGTTAGCAACTGGTTCTTTTGTTTCAGCTACTGAGTGAGACGCTAGTTCTTGTGGAGCAACTATTGACTGAGCAGCTGGTTCTTGTGGAGCAGCTACTGGTTCTGTAGAAAATAATGTCATATTACCTTTGGCATCTAGTTCTTGTGTTTCAGTGCCACAGGATGAGACAGGTAATGATTCTGGGGTTTGGAAGGGTGGTGATGAATGGATTTTTAGCAAAATGGTTGCAGGATCAGGGGTCATGGGAATGGTTTCTGATTCAATGGACGTCTTCATTCGTCTCCTAGGTAGGAAAGCAGAAAAAGCAATAGTCTGCTTTTCCTTTTTATGAGAAGATATTTCCCTAGGAGAAGGACTATCGGAGGAGGTGGCTACTTTAGATACAACCCTTGTTTGTCTTTTTGATACAGAGGCGGTTGTAATTCACCTTTTTCTTTTACGAATAGGGGAAGGTGGTGGTGTTTCGGCCTGAGAGTCATCGCCGGGAATGTGGATGGTAGGATGAGATGACTCTGCTAAGTGAGATGGGCTTGAGGATAGGTTAACTGGATTAGCTGGTTCTGAGGATGGAATTGATGGAGGGTCAAGGATTTCTTCCAATTGCTGCTCGTAGGAACTTTCAGGGATTTCTTGGGTATTTTCGGCAGCTTCTTGGGGAAATTTGGCAGCTTGTTCAGGAGGTAAAGGTAAATTGTTTAGAGGAGGGGTTTTTTGAGAAAAACCCCTTTGAATCAATAGCTGACAAAGGTGATGATGGGTGAGGGAAAGAAGTGTGAATTTTACCCATCTACAATAATATGACATATTTCTAATACATCCAAGCAAATAGTAAGGAATATTTACTAGTATACCATGTCGTAAGTGACTCATTAAGACAAAGCCATGCTGATAGACTACCTGATAGCGACCTTCGCAGGTTAAGTAATGTTTGACAAATTCAGCTACCTTCGGCCACGGAGGAGGCAATGAGTGAAGTCCCACATCCCAGCCTTTAATCTCAACGTGTTCATTACGGAGAAGAAAGTCATGTTATGCATTTAGGATGATGTGCTTCCGACTAAACCACTAAGCACCAGTTACTGGAAAACCTGAGACTTGTGTTATATCTCCCTCTGAAACCAGAATTATGACTCCCTGGACAGTAGAATGGTCCTCCTGAATATTTTGTGCAAATTCCAGGACCTGCTGTGGGTCAAACTCTTGAAGTCTCTCAAAATATCCCACCCAGCCTGCCTGTTGGAAAATCTGATAGAAGTCTGGAAAAAATTCAAGGAGAGCTATTGAGCTGGGCTCATGTCTGATGGCTGATCCTCCCATAGTTACTAGCTTGGGTAAAATGCAGAGGCAAAGAGCAGAATTACAGGACTTCGAACAGAGTAAACATTGCGATTAAGAACATGGATTATCGGTGAAGGGGCGAAGTAATGGGTATGAAGGATGATGCTGATTGGCATGCTGTTAAATGATGGCATATAATTTTGAAATTCCCCCCCAAGTATGGTGAAATGATGTTTTTGAGTGTGCGGAGATTGTAGTCATGATGAGAAAAATCTTCTCTTTAAACTATCATTTAATTGTATTACATAAAATTCACATACCTTTTATTTACCTTTTCTTTGTAATTCGAAATATATAGTGCTTGTTTATAATAGCTCAATAATGATGGAAGAACTTTAGAAGTATTTGAAACATAAGGGGGATCATATTAGAGTCTACTTGATCATAAGAAAGAGGCAGTGAATGGACAATATTCACACAAGGAGTGTGAAGAGTGAAAGTGGAGGACTGAAAGAGTTGCATAATCATGTTTTTGAAGAAATAAATGGTGTTTCGGCATGGAAAAATGAATGAAATAATTTGAAAGTGGTATTTCAGCAATGGAGAAATAGGGAGAATGTTACTAAGAAGTGATGATTTTGTAGTGGGGAAATGGGGGAAATATTTGCTGAGAAATGGTATTTCAGTAGTGAGAAATAGGGAAAATATTTGCTGGAGAATGGTGTTTCAGCAATTGGTAAAATGGGAAAAATAGGAAAAATGATATGAAAAGGAAAAAGGAGTGAAGGGAATGAATAATGAAATGTTACGGGGAAATGAATTTAAATGAGGGAAGCAAAGCTTCTCAAAATGAAGCTTGGAACTTCTTGTGATGAAATTGTCCTTCCTTGGTAAGTCCTTCCTTAATCAAGAATCTACAAAATAATCAATTGTAACATGCCAACCCTTGACAGGGATTATTAGTTTAAGAAATTTAATCCAGTACTAAAAATACAGTGCAGAAAACAATTAAATGTAGTGAGGAGTAGAAGAATCCCCTAGAAGAAGATAATGTGCATCCGCGATGCAAGTGGCCTTAAAATCTTCTTTAGAAATAGGGCATTTATACAAACGAATTCGATGAACATTTACTAGTAGTGGTGTTTTAGAGTCATCAAATGTTAAAAGCCTTACTGTTCCATTGGGAAAAACAACATCTACTTCATAAGGTCCCAGCCATCTTGTACGTAGCTTCCCTTGAAAGTTCTCAAACCGATAATCATACAATAAGGCCCAATTACCTTTCTGGAACTGCTTGTGCTTGATGATTTTATCATGCCACTTTGTTCTTTGTTGTTGGATCATAGTTGTCTAATGAATGGCATCTAATATTTTTTCATCCAGTTCAAGAAGCTGCTGCAACCTAGCTGTCTGCACATCAGTCAAATCAAGGTTAACAGCTAAATCAGTCCTTAAATTTTTAATTTCAAATTCCACAGGGAAAAAAACACTTTTACCATAGACCAATTCATAGGGAGAAAATCCTGTAGTATTTCTCCAAGTAGTTCTGTAAGCCCATAGTGCTTCGAGGAGCTTTTGAGACCAATCCTTTCGGTTATCCTTCATTGTTTTAGTTAGAATGGCTTCTATTACTTTATTTGTACTTTCCACCTGCCCATTGGCTTGGGGATGGTATGGTGTATTCAGTCTATGATGAATATGATATTTCTGAAGGGTGGATTTGAAACCATGAGAATTGAAAGGAGGTTCTCCATCTGTAACTAGCTCTCTAAGGATTCCAAATCTAACAAATATTTCTTCAAATAAGAAAGCTAGGACATCTTCTTCATTAGCTCTAAGAAGTGCTTTGGCCTCCATCCATTTAGTCATATAATCTGTGCAAACTAATATATAAACTCTTTGGTTGGATGGAGGATTAATGGGTCCTATAAAATCTAAGGCCCATCTTTCAAATGGTTCAAGTATTACCTGGGGATTCAATGGCATTTCATCTCTATGATTAGGTTGACCCATTCTTTAACAACTATCACAAGTCTGAACATATTTCTTTGCATCCTTAAACAGTGAGGGCCAATAATACCACATCGTCATAATTTTATGTGCCGATATTTTATCAGCAAAATGCCCTCTGCAAGGGCCATCATGAAAAGCTTTTAGTATATCATACACCTCATCCTCTCTAATGCATCTCCGGATTTCATGATCAAGTCCTGTGTAGAAAATACACCCTCTTGTCCAGCTATACCAAGCACTTTGTTGAATGATTTTTATCTTCTCTCTATATAACAGGTGTGATGGAAACTTTCCTCCAACCAGATAATTGGCAATGTCTGCGTACCAAGGTGAATGAGCAGATACTGCAAATAAATACTCATTAGGAAAGGAATCATCTACTAGAATATCATTATCAGTTTTTAACCGTGAAAGGAAATCAGCAATGACATTTTATTTACCTGGTCGATCTACAATTGTAATATCAAACTCTTGCAGTAACAATAATCATTTGGTAACTAGAGCATTTGTGACAGAATTATTCATTAAATAATTAATAGCCAAGTGATCGGTATGGGAAAAAGTAGAGTAACCAGTAATGTAATGTCGAAATTTATTGATGGCATAAATTACTACTAAAAATTCCTTTTCGGTAACTATATAATTAAGCTCAACATGAGTCATATTTTTACTGATAAAGTAGATGGCATAAGGAAGATGGTTTTTCTCCTGTCCCAAGACAGCTCCAATTACAGTATCTGAAGCATCATAATATATATGAAAGCGAAGTGCCTAATCAGGTCCTCTCAAAATAGGAGCTATAGATAACTGATGCTTGAGTTCTACAAAGGCTTCCTGGCAAAGATTAGTCCACTTAATTTCAACATTTTTCATAAGTAACACAAATAAAGGAGAAGCTATCTTGGAATTTTTTTTAATAAATCTCCTGTAATATCCAGCATGGCCTAGAAAAATACTGACATCAGTTTGTGTTTTAGGAATAGGAAGATTATGAATGACTTGTATTTTGGATGGATCTACCTAAATTCCTTAAGATGAGATAAAATGTCCAAGCACTACTCCTTCACTCATCATCATATGAAATTTTTTACTACTTAAGGAGAGGCGAGATTGTATACAACGTTTGAGTACCTTCTCAAGATTCTGTAATGCATCTTCGAAAGACACACCATAAGGGGTAAAGTCATCCATAAATATTTCCATGGAGTCATTCAGCATATCAGAAAATATTCCTATAACATCCCTTTGAAAAGTTGCTGGTGTGTTACATAGTCCAAATGGAAGAACTCTATAGGAAAAAGTTCCCCAAGGGCTAGTAAAAGTGGTCTTATCTTGGTCTTGGGGTGCAATTCGGATTTGATTATACCCACTAAATCCATCTAAAAAGGAGAAGAATTTCTTCCTTGACAAATTATCCAACACCTGATCAATGAATGGTAAAGGAAAGTGATCCTTTTGAGTGGCTTTATTTAAGGCTCTATAATCTACACACACTCTCCATTTCCCGTTTTTCTTAGGAGCTATTACCAATGGGGAAACCCATTCACTGTCAGATATAGGGTATATGAATCCTACGTTAAGAAATTTCTAAAGTTCCTCTTTAACAATTTCTCTTAAATTAGGGTTCATTCGTCTTTGAGGTTGATAGATTGGTCGACAACATTTATTAATATAGATTTGATGGGTACATAATTCCGGAGAGATCCCCTTCATATATGTATAGTCCCATGTGAATGCTTCCTTATTTTCAAGTAGTAACTTCATTAATTGTTGTGTTTCAAAAATTGTCAGATCAGGATTTATGTTCAGTGTTCTGCCAGGTTCGATTTCTACTGTTATGCTTTTAGAAGAGATGGTGGTTGATGTTTGAGGTAGATCTTCAAATTTAAGCAATCATAGAGGAAGATTCACAAATGAAATTGTTAATTACTTCATCCTCAATGTTATCTTTAAGATTTAAAGCTTGTCCGATAGTCAAAATAGGTTGAATAGCATTATCATCATAATCCATCCACACAAAATTCTCATTGTTAATCATGGGTGTAGCATGAGGGTAGAGAGTAAGATGTTTAGTTTCATTTCCATTGGAAATTGTCATTGAACCAGATCTACAGCTGATAAAGGCATCGGTTGTGGCTAGCCAAGGCCTTTCCAAAATTAGAGGATGTCTCCCCAACTTTGTTTTAGTTTGTAACACCACAAAGTCAGCTGGGTAATTCTAGAACTCAATCGAGATAACTAAGTCTTCAAAAACTCCTTCTGGTTTGATTGTAGAATGATCAGCTAACTCTAGAATGGTTGGTGTATCTCTTATTTTGTTTTTTAGCTGTAACAATTGTGAATTTTCAAGATTCATAATGTTTATAGCAGCATCTAAATCTACCAGAACTTGAGGGATTATTGTTTTACCAATTTGGACTGTCACAGTAGGATGGTCGGGATCACCATATTTAACTAGAGGAGTTTTTCTGGACATTAATGCAGATAGATCACCCATAACATGAACTGTAAGGGGGTATTTAGCTTTCCTACCAGGTTTATTAACACAAATATCTCTCATGGTTCTGGCATAAATTGGTACATCTTTTAGTTCCTGTAAAAGTGGAATTTTAACATACAGATTCTGCAATTCTCCTAAAATATTAAAAGCAGGTAGCTCAGGCATTTTAGTTAAAACTAAACGCTCAGGGAATGGTGGTTCTGTTGTTTCAACACCCTAATTAGGGGGTGGTTGTACCTTTTTGTGTGAATCATGTTTGTGAGTTTCTTCTTTATCAGAATCAGAAGAAGTAACATCATCAATGATGGGTTCAGCTATTTTCCCAGATCTTAAATGAATGTCATTACATTGTGCAAGGAAAATAGGAAATGTAGGCTCATTCTAAATATCAATAACTTGCATAGCTTTATTATTGGGGTTAGGATTTGGTTGTAGAGGTAGCTGGAGTCTCATTTGATTATTTGGTGGAGCACCTGATGGTAGAGGAAGTGGTTGTTGAAATTGAGGAAATTGATTTGGAAATGGGAGTTTTTGGCCCCTCCAATTTGAATTCCATTGATTGAAATAAGACGGTTGTTGTGGAGGCCAAGGAGTCCACATTGTAGGATCTACAAAGGGAGGGTTTGTTTGTTGCATGGGTGGGTAATTCATTTGATTAAAGGGTGGGTATTGGATTTGGTTGAAGGGAGGGTAGTTTGTCTAACTAAAATAAGGATAATTGTTCCAACGATTAGAAAATGTAAATGGAATATTAGAATTCATACCTTGTCCTTGTGGTTGCCATTGTCTTCTCTGTGTCAGCAGATAGACTGTTGCAGCTTCTTCTTCGGTTGGTTGCAATGCTTCCTTTATTCCTGGTAAAGAAGGGCATTGTTGTGTTTCATGATCGTTGTCACAAAGGGTGCAAATTGGTATCTTGTCCAATGGGCATTCCCTTAGTGGGTGTTTATCTATGCATTTGGGGCAAAATATAGCCAAAGATACTTCCGCTTCGACCTGTTTCTTTTTAACATGCAAAGTGTCAATTTGTGAAGAAAAATAACTTAACATTTCAGTTTTAAATTCCTCAATTAAATTACCTATTTCAGCTCTTGTTTCTCTGCCATTGGCTAATTTCTGAACTCTTGAATATGTGGCATCTCTGTTGTTTGACCTGTTCCTTGAACATCTTTTACAGAGGTCAACAATTTCATCATATGATTCTTTAGATATATCCCCTTTACCAAGCATGTTTAGCATGTCTAAACAATCATCCCTCACCCCTTTCAGTAATATTGTTTTAAGAATATCCTTACTTACATCGGGATGATTGGATCTCTGCAAATTGTACTGTAGTCTTTCCACAAAGTCCTCCAAATTCTCGTCCTCCTTTTGTACCATCTTGAATAGTTCCTCCCTCTTTTCTCTTGTCCAGCAGTAGTCTTGATACTTAAGCAAAAAATTCTGTTTCATCTGTTCCCATGTTGTGATTACATGGCCTCTGAGACTCATGAACCACCTTAATGCATTTCCTTTTAATGTTTCTGGGAACAGCTTCAACTTTTGGGCATTAGTAACATAATCATAACTTCTGCATAATATATCAAATTCAAAAATAAATTTGTCAGGATCTTCAAAGGATAACCCATGGAAGTTAGGTAAGGCTAAAAGTGGGATATTCTTCATGGGAGTTTCTCCTCTAGGGAGATCACTAATAGGAAATCCTAAGGTAGAGAGAGAATTCTCATATTTTCCCTCTCCTTCAGGATCTACTTGTCCTCCACCAAAGAATCCTTCTTTGTTTCCTTCCATTGTTTGATCTCCTACTGCACTTGCTCGATCATCAAAGTTTTCTACTGGCTCCTCAATGTTTTCCACTAGTTTTTCAACATTTCTTAATGATTCCTCAACGTTCTCTACTAGTTCTTCAATACTTTCTACTAGTTCTTCAACACTTGTTGCTGGTTCCTCAACATTTTCAGGGCTCACAACTTCTTTTGTTTCATAATTCGATTGAGGGGAGCATTGATGCTTTGGCCTTCGAGACCTTAATCTCTGAGAAGATTAAGCTTTTGATACAATCTTGTCAATAAAACTCTTTCTTCCTCCCCTTCCTTTGCCCTTGCCACCTGTAGGGTTAGTTTTCTTATGGGTTTCGCGTCCTCTCATACAATTTTCACATCTGGAAGAAAAACATCAATGCTTTTGAAATCTATAATTGCCTTCCCTAGCACCGGTGCAAAAATGTTGGTCACTTTAATTGTTTATTAATTTAAACAATTCAAGTGCTACATAAATTGTCAACCCAGGGAAGTCTTTTTATTTCAAAGGAAATCACACACTATATATGCTCAATCTAAAAAGAAAAGAAATGTTGTAGTAAAAATCACACTAATCACACCTTGCTTTAATGAAACTGAAGTCTACTTGAGTTACAGCAAAGACAATCCTTCTATTGCAGACTTAAAAGAATCCTGGATTACATTAAAAAGACAATGATATAGAAAAGAAAATCAATTTGCAGAAAGGAAGATAAATTATGCTATAATAGAGAATAGGACCCTATTCCCCAAGTAGGAATATTTAGCACCTGTTTTCTAGTTACCAATCTTTCACACACTCATTCCATAAACAAGATTGCTAATTCAAGTAACTCACAACTTCCCAAGAATGAATTGTATGAAATTAGCGTAGCAAGTAATGAAAATAGAGCTTTTAGCTATCAACAACAGAATTCCAGTGTTGCATAAATAAATTTAGTAAACAAGGTTCAATCAAGGCATGAATAAAATAAACAATTAACAAACTACAGGAACAAATGGGTGAATCTTGTGAAGAAGGTGGGCCCTTTCCTTCTCACAAGATTCTCTAGAAGAAGGAATTAAATTGAAGTGCTCAAAAAAAACTTTTATTCATCCGTCAAAGGTAAAATATTACGAAAGAGTTACACTCCTTCTCTATTCAGAAAATGAACCTCACGTAGTCTCTAAGCCCCTCCAATGTTGATGTCTCCTCTTTTTAAAGAGGAGACATATATTACAATTGATTTACATCATAGAAATTCTATTTTTAACCCAATTTGATCTTCTGTTCTAAAACAGGGTCTTTCTGTTCTTCCATAGAAAAATGTTGTTACGATGGTTACAATGGTACTGGCTTCAGAGTGGACTGTGTAATAGCTTCCTTTACTTGTATTTTCTCGTTGCCATCATACTTGAAATGCTGCTTCAAAATCGCAAATCACGGGCTGTTTCAGCAAGGGGATTTGTGTATCATGTTGACTGTTTCAGCAAAGAAATCTTCAAATAGATTGTCTACAGTCTTTAAACTATCTCAACAACTATATATATTCAATTAATGATTAAATATAAAAGTAATGTAGAATTATATGCAAAACAAATTAAACCTATAGTAAAGAGAAGAATATTATATACCTTTGGGAAAAATAGATGAAAGTGATAATGTAAGCTTTAAATATGGACTGAAAAAGAGTAGAATGGTAACAAAATATATGATCAAAATGATACATTATGAGGTCCTAACACTCCCATTGCACCCTTTGCACGCACTGCTGCTGTGCATTTCCCACCAATCTCCAGCTTACATTTTGCAAAAGAATGGGAACATTTTATTTTACAAATTGTACAGCCAATATGCCTCCTCGACGGCGAAATGTACAAGTATTTTTCTTATTTTTCCATAATTAACCTTTTTAGTGGATTAGAATTTCAAATAACCTTAAAATTAACCATTTAAAAGAAAAAAAATATGTTGTCGTGTGGTGCACACGAGCTGTTTGGCTCGCACCGGTAAGCAGTGCTGCCTGTAAAATTTACAGGCCACACCACAACTGGTGCTAAGGGTATCTGCACTGTGTCTAGGGCGATACCGAAAGGTGCTCCATGTTATTTTAAAATTTGAAAAAAAAAATGTGGTGCGGTCATTTAGCTAGTCACACCGTTGACCATGGGAATAGAAACGCGGTGTGTTGATGGAAATATCTACCCCGATGTCTGTCAGCGCACCGCATTTGGTATTCTGACAGGGTTAATGGTGCGGCCTTGTAAAAGACCACACCATTGACTATGTAATTTGTCAGGAAGTCAGTTTGTGGACATAAGTATATGCATTGCGAAGTATATTTTAGTCATCACACCACTCTTCTAACACCATATATCGTCAATGGTGCTTTAAAAATTTTCATGTACACTACATACGGTGTGTTGTATGTCATCTGGGGCACCGCCCCCATTGTGCTAGAAACAAACTCTGCACTGGAATCGATGCATGACTATTTTTCTGGCGCACCGACTCGTTTATTTTTTGTTTTCCAAAATTTTTTATATATGTGTATTCCTAAGTACATGTCTGATTTAAAAAAAGAAAAAATTATTTAATGTCATTTATTCAGAGAAAAGAGGAACAACAACAAAAACAACAACATGTGGAACAGTATGACATGGTTCGCCTGTGGGAGGCACGAGAGAGGGAGAGAGATGCGTACCCTCACCCTATTATAGCAGATACCTAGGGGCTACTAAGGGAGGTAGGCCTCCTCAAGATCTATGAGAAGGCTACTTCCCTAAAGGCCCATAGTGTGTTTTTGAGACATGTTATATGCAGCTGGAATGCCCACCGATTGCCTTTCCAGGTTGGTCCTGACCAGCAATATACACCCACTGAGGAGGATATATATTTCATTACAGGGCTATCGAGGAGAGGGGTGGATTTTCCCTCATTCCCAGAGGTTCCAGCTGGTTGTGTAGGAGGGAGTCAGTTATTTTACTCCCAGAGATACATTGGAGCATCAGTAGTGTCTCCTGCAGATTTTTAGGTCGCTGGAGGTCAGTTATGTATTGGTGCATTTGGTAGTGAGGACGTGCAGTGCTTCTCACTTCTCATTTCGACCATTTCACACAACACTAGTGACAAGAAATGCATTATTTTCTCGCTTCTATATTATGTTGATTCTTTAGTACAAGCGCCATGACTTGTCAGGTGGTCTACCATTTTTTTGCGGCAGTTGTATGTAGCCTTAGATAGATGTCATCCTCATGCACAAGGGATGGTCAACTTCCCTTTTTATTTAGAGTTTTTTTTTTTTTTTTTGGAGAGGTTTCCAGAGATGAGGCCTAATTTTGTTCGGCAGCCTTGTAGGTCGATGTTGGAGGCATGTATGCACATGTGGGTTCACATGATGCCCAAGAGGGGAGAGACTACATTTTTAGGTAGGATATCGTATGATGCACTAGACTTACTATCTAGTGTTGAAGAGCTGCATCCCTTCATTATGGTTCTCTGTCCTTATGTTGGATTGGATTGGCGAGGGTGTGTCAACATCCTCTTCACAAATGATGAGCCGCCAGATGATAGAAGTAATATTATTGTTTTATGTATATTTATTATAACATGTTATTTAACTTGTTTTTATTAAATTGTGTAATGAAATTGTCTAATTATTGTTGTGTACTTGTATATATTTTACATACATTGGCTCTTTTGATGGCGAGGAGATGCCGACACCACCACATGATCTAGGTATGGATCCTGATGATGATGAGGGCATGCCAGATGCTGAGGATCATTAGGAGGCCAGTGTAGAGAGACATGATCCTGGTGGTGCACCGATATAACCTTTTGCAAGGAGTGCTTGACTTGATACTAGATACAGGATGGAGTTGGGTGACCAACTTATTGCATTGATTTTTGAGGCGAGCATCAAGCCCGCTCATTACAGAGACATACAGGCCGATGATAGGCTATTACAAATGTGGAGAGGCATGTCACATGACATGTACAGACTGCTGCGACATGTTGTAGGAGATACGATAGTTGTTACACGACTGAGGAGGAATGTTGCAAGTTATAGGCATGGTCGAGCTACAACACGTGATGGACAGTCTACGAGCAGTGGCTCATCATCTCATGATCGTTCCAATAACACCGTGCCAGATGAGCATGAGCCTCCACTAGCATCTAGCAGCAGTCATCATGGAGATGATGCTGGACCATTGACCATGTCCAATCAGCAGCCTGCAGTATCCATCAGTACTCATGATCATGAGTAGGCTGGACCATCAACCGTTGAGGTTGCACTATTGACTGAGCAAGCCTCCAATATTACTGATAATGATGTTGTACTAACACTAGCTGATCCATGACATTTATATTACAGTTGTATATTTTTAACATTATTCAGTTATATATATATATATATATATATATATATATATATAGATAGATATATATATATATATATATATATATATATATATATGGTCCATGTACTTTATGTTCATCTTGCAGTTGTAATTAATTTACATGTTTGTGATCATCATGATGTGTATATTGTTAGGTCATGTTAGATATATTCATTTAATGTGCAGCAGCCTACAGATAGATGTGCATGTGATAGAATGAGTTATTTGACAAGAGATGTATATCTGATGTTTGTGTTTTGATGATGTTAATATATAATGTTAATTTTGTTTTGTTAGATGATCATGATCACGATGACGTTAGCGATTTGAAATGTGTTTTTTAGTTGAATATGATGTTTTTACGATGGTTATCATGATCGTGATGTTTATTAATTAATTTAATATTAAATGACCATGTTATTTATTAAATATTATGTTGTGATTGTAATTGAAATTGAAATTTTAATTGTATGTAAAATTGTATTTGTATTTTGTAATATTCCTACTTAGCCTAAGCTAAGAGGAATATAAATTTTTGTTTTATTTTATGTCGCATGAATAAATGAATAAAGGAGGACATGTAAAACTCCTGAAATCAATGAACAAATCAATGCCTATGTAAACAAAGACAAATCTGGGCCATGTAAATAAACACTTGCAGATGTGAATGGGTTTGAATAATTGGACTGGTTCAACCTTGACCAAATCTACAACGTAGTCTAGATGCAATGTAGCTCATGGATGTGTAGCGCAGTTTTAGATGGAGGCTCCACATGTGAAAGGAGCTAACTCATTGAAGTGGTTTAGGGTTTGACAAGGCTTTCATATTATAAAAGGAAGAGGAGAAAAGCAAGAAAAGGTTGCTGATGATTATGATTTTCTGAAGGTATTTTTTGTTTAGACATTCCTCTTTCTCTGGCTATTTAGATGAGAATAATGATGTTTAGCATTGGGTGTTCTTGAGTGGGATTCCCACCTCCTTCCTTGATCAGCTCTTGGAGGAGCCTTTTTTTTCTTGTCCACTATCTGGTATTTGGCCAAGCTTCATCTTGCACCTACATCACTGATCCTGTTTAGGATTAGGTTGTCCTTGTGAGCTGCAGCAAGTGGAGGATAGATCTCTTCAGATCTGTGCAGCTCTAGCACCCCTTTTCACTGGGAAAGTCTTCTATCCATATGACAAGAGTGTTCTAGACCCTTGGAGCTTTAGATCCATACCTTGGCATCAGGCCAAAGCATACTTAGAGCCTACAGTGTAGTCCCTCTTCCAGAATTTTGTTATTTGCAAGAGCAGAGTTGCAGGGATTTTTGGAATCATTCTAGAGGAGAGATCTCTAGTGATTGGATTCTTCCTTTCACTGTGGTGATCTGTGGATTGCCCAGAAAATCCATGTTAGCTCAGATCTGATCTGCTATACATGATATGATTCAGAGTTTTCTGAATACTACTGCAGATCTGAAACTTAGATCTCAGATCTACTCATTGTTATTCATGTACTGCTGAGATCTCTAAGGGGAGTGTATAAAGGAGCCATTATTGTATACATATCTGAAATAGATCTATCATTTTGTATACATATCTGCTCTAGATATGAGATGTAATCAAATGCTGCTTCAGCCAATGAAAATAATGTTGTCAAGCTTATTCCTCTATTTGTCGTGGTTGTAGCACCTCATTTTGAGGGATTTCTCTTGTATATTGTTTTCCTTTATGTTATACACTATATAAGCTGCACTGTAAATATATTTTGCTGACGTATAGCTGAAATATGATCCTCCATGTTGGTCTCTTTCTCTCAAACAAATAAAATGTGTTATTTATGAAGAAGTTTATTGCATATAGCTGCAGCCCCTCTCTTTGGGTGTTTTTCAGCTAGACTAGGTGGTGGGAGGTTTGTTTACCTCACCTAGTTTGATTTTTCTTTTCTCTCTCCTTTTGGATCTAGAAACTAGATACATTGATCCAAGGGATCCAGGAGATACAAAATCATTTTAGTGCACTGATTTCTAAGAAGTGTGTTATTCCAATAGGCTTTGTTGTGCATTCCCATTTTGGGATATTACAGTGGTATCAGAGCATCTTTCTTAACACAGCCTATGCTTTCTTGAAGAGCCAATATGTCTTCAAAAGAAGAAGAACCTCTCACTGACAGAGAGAAGAGGTATTTGAGAAGTAGACAGAAGAAGTTTGATTAGACCAATGAAGATAAAGACAAGGGTAAAACCTCGGAAGCTGGAAGTGATGAAGAAGGAAAGGAGTTTGCAAGAACTCTTTTGAAGGCCATGCAAGATCTTGCTAGAGAGATCAAAGAGATGAGAATAGACAGAATCAAAGAATCTCCTAGAAGATTTCATCTTGGAGAAAGCTCTGGCATATCTCAACACTGGAATGATCAACCGGTGAATCAGCCACAAGTTTCCCAATGCTCCACTATGCTTACCTTCTTGGCTGTGGGAAATGAAGGGTTGCAAGAGAAACCATCCCTTGAAGACTAATTTGTAAAATTTGAGTCTCAAAATTAGAGATTCAAAGAAAATCTGAGTTTTCAAGAGTTCTGTCACTTGAAGGACAAAAGGAGACCAAGGTATCAGCATAGAGAGGGTGGATTCACTCAGAATTATGATCGACAACACTCTATGGGCAGATTCTTCCTACCCTATTTTGGTGGGTCATCAAAAAATTTTTCCAAAGCATGGGTAGAAAAGTTGGACATCTATTTTCAGTTGAACAAAGTCCTTGAGATGGAGGCTATCAAAGTTGCAGCACTGCACCTTGAAGGTGAAGTACATGACTGGTGGTTCCATGGGTTGTCAACATTGGGTCATTCCAATGTAACTACCTATTCTAAGTTCACTAGAAAATTGGTGGAAAGATTTGATAGAAGAGATCCAGAGGCACCTTTCATGAGCCTTACAAATTTGAAGCACTCAGGTAATGTTGAATCTTATATTTCTGAATTTTTAATATTATCTGTTATAGTTCTTGACTTTTCTGCAGAAATGAGGGTGTATATGTTCATCAATGGTCTGGATGAACCTATTCATGGGTTGGTGAAATCCACCAAACCCCCTACCATGCATGATGCCATTGAGAGGACAAGAGATCTACAAGATGCCTGGCCAAAAGCAAAGGCAAACTTTCAAAACAAGTCCTCCTTTCTTTCCAAGGGAAACGAAGAAAAAGTTACTCCTTCTAAGGAGAACACATTCAGGAAGCCTCTTGACATTGAAGTCCAGAGGGATATAAGAAGAAAGAAGTTATGCTTCAATTTTCAAGAACCATGGGTTCCTGGACATAGATGTGCTATTGGTAAAGCACATTACATAGAGGTCTTCTCTGATTATGAGGAGGAAGAAGAAGAAGAACATGAGAGGGGTCATAACGCTGGGATTGTAGGTGATGAGCCATCATCACATGAAGAAAGGGATGGAGCAATGGCTCCAATACAAGGAGCTCTTGAATCACTAAGAGTGATACCCAATTTTCATGACATTTACACACATGAGACAGAGTTGGATCAACACAGTGGAAGCAGGGACATGAGGATCCCATCTATTATGCATATGATGATGGTCCATGAGACATCACTTTCTTGTGGAAAGCCTCTGGGGAGACCTCCTGATTCAGATCTGATAAGGGATGTTTCACAGCATGCTTCTCCAAGCTTAGATATAGGAAGGATTGGAGAACTTGAAGATAAATCTGCAGTGCTGGGAGGTTTGGGTAAGCTCAAGAAGGAGGGAAATGTTCTTCCCTTATCACTCTCACCCACTCTCATTTTTGAATCTGCGTTGTGGGAGGAGAAGAATGGAAGGATCATCCTTCCAACACATACCTTTTGCATGGAAAATGTCAAAGAGGAGGTCAGAAACAAGACAGACATTCCAGTGGATGTATCATCAACACTATCATTGTTGAGCAGTGTAGATCTGTATTGGAAATCTCAACTGCTTGTAGAGTATTCCAAATATCTTCACACATGTATGATACTGGATGACATGTAGCAAGAAGAGGGCTACTTAGTCAAAGGAGGAGTCATTTATCATCATGGTAGATTCTTCTTGTCTAGAGCTTCCAAGCTCAAGCAGAAGATACTACAAAAGGCACACAAAGAGTTCTTTTCCAGCCATATGCAATCAATCAAGATCTACACCCTAATCATGAGGAGCTTTGATTGGGAAGGCTTGAAAGAAGAACTACATCAGCACTTTCAAGAGTGCATGAGCTATGTGGATTTGGGGCAGCCAATGGACTCTATGGAAGAGTAATTTCAGCCATCTCTTCCTTTTTTTTGAAAAAGGAGAATTGTCCATGCACAACTCCATGGGTATGAGGAACTTTGATGGTAAAGAATCTGATCATGTAAAGAAAGTTTATTTTTCTGATTTGTCACATTATTTTACCATTTTTATGCATGCCATGACTCTTAAAGGGAGTGATATATCATGTAGATATCATGGCATTTGTTGGGCCACTAAAATTTCTAAACTTGGCCACTACCTTGTTGTGCAAAGGGAGATTCTTTTTCATGATGGGTGCTTCTCAAAGGCACCAAACATATCTCACATTTTCAGCCATGGTGAGATAACATGGACAGCAAGTAAGTGGTGGGGAAATGACTTACCAAACCTTGATTTGATGCAGGTAGGAGATGCCCTATGCTGGTACCATATGTGGGATTATGACCCACCTCCTCATGCTCAAATTTATATTTTATTGTATGTAATCTTATTTCCATACATTGATGATGTAATTGTGCTATTCATGGGAATGTATGGAAGGAGGATGGGGAGCATATATGTACCTCATGGGATGGAGACTCTCTATGTACCTCATGCTACATGTTTTAAAGAGATTATTGGTTCAGCCATGCTTGTTTCATGTGATTTCTTGACTCATTGTGAGATGGATTATGCACATCTCATATTGAATTTGGAGGAACAATTGATGGAGGGTTGGATTGGTGAGCACCTAGCTTATGAGGGAAGCTTGATCCTTGATGGTGTCACCAATGGAGGAGGAGAAGTGTTGCAGCACTCACCCTATCAATTGCTTAAGGACAAGCAACATTTTGGAGGGAAGGCCTGTAATGTTCCTACTTAGCCTAATCTAAGAGGAATGTGCATTTTTTTATTATTTTATGTTGCATGAATAAATGAATAAAGGAGGACATGTAAAACTCCTAAAATCAATGAATAAATAAATGCCTATGTAAATAGAGACAACTCTGGGCCATGTAAATAAACACTTGCAGGTGTGAATGGGTTTGAATCATTGGACTAGGTCAACCTCGACCAAATCCACAGTGCAGTCTAGATGCAATGTACCTCAAGGATGCACAACACAGTTTTAGATGGAGGATCCACATGTGAAAGGAGCTAACTCATTCAAGTGGTTTAGGGTTTTACAAGGCTTTCATCTTATAAAAGGAAGAGGAGAGCAGCAGGAAATGGTTGTTGATGATTATGATTTTATGAAGGTATTTTATGTTTCGATATTCCTCATTCTTTGGCTGTTTAGCTAAGAATAATGTTGTTTAGCATTGGGTGTTCTTGAGCGGGAATCCCACCTCCTTCCTTGAGTAGCTCTTGGAGGAGACTTGTTTGTCTCGTCCACTATGTGGCATTTTTCCAAGCTTCATCTTGCACCTATAGCACTGACCCTATTTAGGATTAGGTTGTCCTTGTGAGCTGCAGCAAGTGGAGGATAGATCTCTTTAGATCTATGCAGCTCTAGCACCCCTTTTCACTAAGAAAGTCTTCTATCGCTTTGACAAGAGTGTTATAGACCCTTAGAGCTTCAGATCCATACCTTGGAATCAGGCCAAGCCATACTTAGAGCCTTTAGTGCAATCTCTCTTCCAAAATTGCATTATTTGCAAGAGTAGAGTTGCAAGGAGTTTTGGCATCATTCTAGAGGAGAGATCTCTAGTGATTGGATTCTTCCTTTCACTGTGGTGATCCGTGGATTGGAAAACCAATCCATGTTAGTTCAGTTTTGATCTGTTGTACATGATATGATTCATAGTTTTCTAAATACTACTATAGATCTGGAACTTAGATCTCAGATCTACTCACTGTTATTCATGTTTTGCTGACATCCCCAAGGGGAGTGTATAAAGGAGCCTTTCTTGTATACATATCTGAAATATATCTATCATTTTGTATACAGATCTACTCTAGATCTGAGATGTAATCAAATTCTTCTTCAGCCAATGAAAATAACATTTTCAAGCTTATTCCTCTATTTCTTATGGTTGTAGCACCTCATTTTGAGGGATTTCTGTTGTATATTCTTTTCCTTTCTATTATACAGTGTATAAGCTGCACTGTAAATATATTTTTCTGATGTATAGCTGAAATATGATCCTCCATGTTGGTCTCTTGATCTCAAATAGATAAACTGCATTATTTATGAAGCAGTTTGTTGCATATAGCTACAGCCCCTCTCTTTGGGTGTTTTTCAACTAGACTAGGTGGTGGGAGGTCTATTTACCACACCTAGTTTGATTTGTTTTTGCTCTCCTTTTGGATCTAGACACTAGATCCACTGATCCAAGGGATCCAAGATCTGTAAACTCATTTCAGTGCACATATTTCTAAGAAGTGCGTTATTCCAACAGGCTTTGATGTGCATTCCCATTTTGGGATATTACATATTTGTAATTGTTATTTTAACAGTAATTGTATGTAGAATATTTAATGTAAAATTTTAATTTTAATTATAATATCTGTAAACTCTGTATAACTAAACTCTATGGACTCTTTTCTAATCAAATATGTCCAAAAGATGACTGAAAGTGGATTTCTTTCAATATCAAGTTTCTGAAGGGTCATAGGAAACTTGTCTGCTTGAAAATATAAGAACATGTGAAAGAGAAAGGATGTATATCTAAACACTCCTTCTGTTGGCAATTTAACAAGCTGATCATGGATATTATCAACAATGTATTCAGCATAATTGAAAACGACAAAAGGAGACTGTCCTAGTGAAAAAGTAGATAGGAAACCTAGGATTGATTCATCTGTATGCTCATCTGTAAAGTATCTTAGGATGAATGACAACATGGAAATGACATTCCTGGACCCTTTTGGAAATTTTGAAGTGGAATAAGGAGGGTTGATTTGTGGAATTTTAACACGTAAAGGCATGAATACTTGAGAATCTGAAACCTTTTGGGAAAATCAAGACTAATGTACAACATTGTAAGTGCTTCTATTGACAATGGAACTACTTGGGGATTAGGTTTGAGCTGTAACATTTGGTTTATTGACTCAATAGTAATTGTAAACAAAACTTCTTTGTTTGCATTCACTATTGCTCTTTGTTCAGGTACATAATAGTTCTTACACAACCTAATAACCTCTAGGCATGGATGCGTAACTAGAACAACATATTTGGGTAGGTTTGACTCCCAAATTTGGATTTCTTTAGCCTGATCTAGTGACTTTTCAAAACTCCAGTAGTGGATATCTAACAAGTTGAATTCTACCACTGGGTCTGCTATCCTATAGTCCACATCTGCTAAAGGTGTGTGTTCAATGTCTACAGCAGGAGGTTGTAGAGGATTTACGACAATTGCAGTCTTGGAGGACATGGCTGGATTGGATTTGGGAATTTTTAGGCTTCCTCGATAACTGAAACTCTATTTTTAAGCTTTCTAGTTTTTTCTGTAATATTAAATGGTTTAGAGAAGTATTCTTCGATTTTGACAGAGGTTCTTGGATGAAAATAGGTACAAATTGATCTTTCCTTGGATTTAAATCTTTAATTTTGACCTTCAACTGTACCTTAGACTCTCACTGGTTCATAAAATAATAAATATAGGTTTATTTTACTATTTTTTAGTGAATATTGAGCTAAAAATTGTTTCAAGTTGGGTGCAGAGGATCGGGGTTACCTGTAGAGGATTTCTGGGTGGATTGGAGTTTTATATAGTCTGTAAAAACTAGAAAAACTCGATTTTCTCTTTTTAAAACTAAATGCAGTATTAAAATAGGGTTTTATCAAAATTTTGATAGGGTTTCGGCTCCTTTTCATCTTTTTTGGACAACTAGAAGTTTTCTTGGAGAAATTAAGCTCTTACTGTATTCAATTTTTTAGCAATGCCTTTTCAAATGATAATAGGCTCATTTTTCTTGGAAAATACCTATTTGCGTAGGTATTAGTCTTTGGAAATAGGTTCTAAGGCATTTTTACTGGTCTTGGTATCTTTTCAAGTCTCTAGAAGCAATTCAGAACTTTTCAGTAGTCTTGACAGTAATATGCGGGTGTTTTTCAAGTTATGGGCTTGAAAACAAAGCACAGACTTAGTTCTGTTGTCGGGAGGATGAATACAGTTGGTAAATGTAGGAGAAAAGGCTTTACTGGCGTAGTGAGGAGTTTATTAGGCATTTTTAGGTTTAGAATATCTTGCAATTAATGGCGGTCACATCGGGTTAAACGGTGGTTTTGGGCTTCAAAGGTGAAAAACCACAAATGGTTATTGCATTGGATTTAGGTGGTAAGTGATATTAGTTGGATTGGTTGTGATCCAATAGATATCAGCCATGTGGAGGAGAGAGGAAAGGGTGAAACAACACATTTCACATGGATTGATATGAGTTATTTTCGCACGATTAAATTTGTGATATGACCTTTGGATCGTCGTATTTGGGAGGGCTAGTGCGAATGACTGCGATTTGATGTGAAGGTGCTCGGAATTCAGATTTGGGGTCTGGGATTTATTAATGTGGAGGGATAAATTTTAAACCCTATAAATATACATTTATATCTGAAAACTTTATGTTATTTGATTGGCTGGGGGGGCGGGGGGGAGTTATAGTTATATGGTTTAAATTAAAACATTAATCGAATGTTTTAACCAATGGCGTGGGTCTATTATATATTATATGGCATATAAACCTTTTAACAAGTGTTATAATACCACAAGGGGTGGGATTATAGTATTGATATGTTTAAACCTATGGGAAAAAAGGCGGGGTTTTTTATTTAACATGTGGGGATAAATAAACATAGGTTTAAACTCTAAATAGTGGGTTCTGGGGATATTTACATATAATGGATTTAATTAATATATACGGGAGGGATATAATATAAGGACTAATACTTTAAGTTAGAAGATAATATGAAATGAAGATGTAATATATGAAATGAATTTAAAATACCTAGATTTAAACCAAGTAAAGTGTAAATGGGAAATTAAGCATAATTTGTCCCATTTTGATTTTTTTACACATAAACTTAGGGTAAAATGTATTTATAGGTTTTTGAGTGTTTTTTGAATGAAAATGAAATTAATTAAGTAGGATTTTTCTTTCACTAAGAAAAAAAGATGTTTTACTTAGGAGAGGGATCATAGTTTTGCAAAAGGGTGAATATGCTGATGAAATGGGTTTTTATCAATGGAATTCAATATTTTTAACCAATCAGTTACTGAGCCTTGGGTTTGGTCCCAATATAACTCAAAGAAATGCTCTGAGCCTCTTTAATTGAAGATTTAGAATACTGAATCATTGTGGGGAAGGGGAAATTAGTAATTTTTGCTCAATGTTGCTTTATTACATGTCTTGCACAACTTCTTTCTACCTACCCATCATTATTTCTAACATTTTTACTTCATTTGCATGGGTGCATTTAAGCTCGCAACCCTAAACCAATTTTTGTTTACAAAGTATAAAAACTATCTAAGTCTAACCTTATGTCATCCGAGGGCTCAGATTAAACTGTTGAGCTCCTCATTTATTCTCTAACCATCTATTGATTTGTCAAGTTTAAATTGTTTGACATATCTTTATTCCCTATCTAAAACAATAAATTCAAAGCATGAAAAGTTAATATTAAATTGTTTAACTGATCATGGATTATGGCATTTATTGACAATCTACACCTAATCATTATTCTTGCAGTAAAGTAAATAGTAGCAGCATTTTGACTTGCTCACTTTCATGTCTAATTTTATCTCTTTTTCTTTTGGGGTCTATCTTTTTCTAATTCCTTTGATATTTCTTTTAGGACTTTTACCCTCTTTTCATTTTTTATTTTTTTTAAAATATGGGAAAACAACTTGCAGAAAGCAAGTAATGTACATATTTACAAGAATATCAAAGTCAATTAAAAAATGATGAACCCTATTATTATAGGACCCTAACAGTGGCTCCACATGGGGATGGCATTTCCTGGTGAAATATCAAGAAATTTAAGACTAGTAGCATTTGAATTTTGACTGTGATGACCTTGTAAGTGTCTTCTGATTTCTACAATTATTCATACTTATGATATTTTACCTCTCAAAGCTTAAGGCCTTCTCTCTGAGCTTCAATTTTGTCAGTAAAACATCCAATCCAATCTAAAATCTTCAATGTATATGTACAATGATCAATGTAAATGAGACTAACTATTATTTATCTTAGAGGAGTACTAATGCTTCATCATTCTTCCATTTACTGGACCATCTTGAAAATCTGATCCATCCATTTATTTCAAAAAGAAAGCATTATTACCTCTGTAACCATAAATAACATAAGGTCCTTTCCATAGAAAATCAAATTTTCCATGTTTACCTTTGTCTTCCCTTCTATAATCCCATTTTAACACTTTGTCTCCATTGTAAAAAACATATTATTTAATCTTTTTTGTCAAAAATTTTCTTTATCTTATCCTGGATAACTTGAGACTTAATATAAACTTCTTCTCTTTTTTGCTGCAAGTGAATGGTTTGATTAATCCTTCTTTGAATGTCATTTGTTTCAACTTGTAACTCTTGGATAATCTTCATTACTGGTACTCCTAAGGAAGATGGAAAAACAACATCCATTCCCTAGAAAAGATGGTAAGGAGATGTACCAATAAATTTTTTGGTAGTAAGTCTATCTGCCCATAAGGCATTGACTAACTTCTTGTTCCAAGTCTTTTTTTTTTATCTTCTAGTAACTTCTTAATGATGCTTACAAGACTCTTATTTGAATATTTAGCAAGGCCATTACCTTGAGGGTAGTATGTAGTAGAATGGCCCAGGATAATGTGATATTTATGGCAGAAGTCAATCATATTTTTGGATTTGAATGCAGCAGCATTATTAGTAATTATATTTTGGGGGCATCCAAACCTTGAAAGTATGTTGTTTTCTAAAAAGGAGATAATGACAATATCTGTGGCTTGCCTAGAGGGTATGGCTTCAATCCACTTAGTAAAATAATCAGTGGCTGTTACAATCCACTTGTGTTGGGCTGATGATGGAGGGTGAATTTCACCAATGAAGTCAAGACCCCATTTTTGAAATGGAATTTCAGTTGAAATAGGATTTAATGGCAGGGGTAACAAATTTTTCTTACCCTCAAATATTTGACATTTGTGACAGGAGGTCACATAACTTTTAACATCTATAAACAAAGTAGGCTAGTAAAAGCCAACTCTTAGGATTTTGTCTGCAGTAGTCTTGCAGTAGAGATATCCTCTACAGTCACCTGTATGAAATTCTTGTAATAATTTGTCAGCTTCTTCCTTTAGTAAACAATTTAACAAAATCCCACTATGATCCTTTCAAAAAATTATATTGTCTAAAATACAAAATCTTAGTGCCTTAAGCTTTAAAAATCTAGATTTTTTTCTAGATAATCTAGGAGCTTGTGAGTTTAGTAGTACAAATATAATATCTCCATACCATGGTGAGTCTGAAAATGCTTCACTGATCTCTAGAGTCGCCATCTCTTCCTGATCATCTACTTGGGAAATAAAATCTATGTCTAGGGCATGACAATTTGATTCAACCATGAGTTCGGCTAAACCTTGACCTTTTATAAGTTTAGCGGGTTTTATCTCTATGTCATATTCTAAAATTGTGGCAATCCACTTGCCTCTTCTACCATCAGGACCATCTTGAGTTAGAATGTATTTTACTACTGCATTTGGGACATAGGCAATGATGTGAGAATAGAGAATGTAAACTCTGAAGTCCTTAATATCCTTTAATAAAGCTAGGTATTGTTTGTCCATGATATTGTGCTTCAAAGTGGCATCTCTAAGGGCTCTGCTAAAGAAAGCTATGGGATGTTAATATCCCTGGTCATTTTTCTGCAATGAAACTACAACAATGGTGTGTTCTAAAGCAAATGAAAAAATGATGAAATCCTTTTTAAAGTTAATACTTATAAGGACTGGGGCTTTAGTTAAGGCTTGCTTGATGGATTCAAATGAATTTTTTGCCTCAATAGTTGATTTAAGAACTGAATCCTTTTTTAGCATGTTATTGATTTCTCTAATTATTTCAACTAAATTGGATATGAATCTTCTTAAAAAGTTATTTTTTCCTAGAAAAGGTTGTAACTGTTTTATGTTTTTGGGAGGACTAATGTTAAGAATTGCTTATATTATGGCAGGGTATATTCTAATTCCTTCCTTAGATATTAGGTGTCTTAGTAATTTTCCTTCTTCCAATCCAAATAAAAGTTTTTTTGGATTTAAGGAGATGCCAAACTTTATGCATTTAATAAAAACTTGTCTAAGATGATCCAAATGTTCATAATCAGTCTTAGAAAATACAATAATGTCATCTAAGTAAATCATTAAGAAGTTGTGAATTTCCATAGCAAAGGCTATATCCATAGCTCTTTGAAAGATAGCCCCTGCATTCATTAAACCAAAAGGCATTTTTACATATATTTTTACATGAGGACCGGGTTTAGTTTTGGATAAGTCCAATTTGGAGTGAGGAGCATTAGGAAAATATTTGTGAAGGACCCCAGACTGAGAATATATCAATTCCAGCTGTTGGGCCCTCAAAATGGCCTGCTCCTCGGAAAATACCCCGGACAAGGATACATCCTTAGAAATGTCTGACTGTAGAGATTTCAGAAACCATTCCAAAAGGAATTCTCCTGGAATATGAGCTTTAATAAGCCTCTTCCTTCTCTTCGATTCCTGAATATGCTCAGAAATGTGGGTTGCATTGTCCTGTTTAAAATTAGCTAGGAGTTCAGTCTCGGCATCATAATGGACAAGCAACTGGAAATGATTTAGAAATGTTGTAGCCAGATCTCCAAATGTGGCAAAACTGCCCCCAGTTAACTCAATATACCACTTGGCAGCGTTTCCAGTTAAGGTGCGTTGAAACAATCTCAACCTAATCCAATCATCGATCAGGGAGTTAGAAGAACACCATAAATGGAAGGTGGTGACGTGGTCAGCCGAGTCCTCTCCATTCTTGCCTTCAAACTTTGGAATGTCTGAAGGTAGTTTGGTGGGAACCGGAGGCCACCCCGGACTATACCAGATCGGATCATTCGTCAATTTCGACAGATCTGGCAAGTTTAACGTTGCCAGAAAAGGTAAAGAAGGCGGAGCCTGAGGATTCCATCCTTGATGGGATGAATTCCCTACATTCTGAAAAAATACCTTGGATTTGATGAGGCACCAGGTTGCCAAAAAGAACTCGTAGAAAATGTTGGGCCAAATAACCCAACATTTGGAGAAGGACCCCCTCCCAACGTAGAGTTACCAAACACCGGACTAGTTCCCCCCCTTGGTGACCAGCGTAAAACTGATTCCCTGCCCCTGCTATAGTAAATACAGGGTTCCAACCTGTAAAAGAAGTCGAAATCTGACCTCCAGACCAAGGGTTAAAACTCTGAGTCTGAGAAGCAAAAGGAAAAGACCCTAAAGAAGGATTTGAACTAGGGATATGCCCAGTGCCGAAGGGGAACCCTTGAAAAGAAGTTGACCCACTTGCCATGGAAGACATGGGTGTAGATGCAGCTACAGCAGCGGAAAAGGAAAAAGAGGGAATCCCACTAGTGGGCATTCCAAAATAAAAGGAACTAGATTGAGAAGCATGTGCTTGGATGAAACCAGAGCCAAACACAGCAGTACTAGAAGCAATTGAAGATATAGCAATAGTGCCTCCTCCTTCAACTGAAGTAGGAGTCTGAATTCCTGCAGCACTCACAGCAGAAGCCACGTTCCCAGTCGTGGCCATCGAAAGGTATGAATAAAATGGAGGATCTTTTGGTCTCTCTGACTCGGGTCCGATGTATTCAACAACAAAAAGATAATCAGGAGGAAGAGGAGAGGGAAGTGACTAAGGAGACTCAGGTACTTCCTCTACTTCTATTCCTAACTCTCCCGGAAATAAGACTCTCGAGGTGAGCGGAGCGCTCCTCTCGAAACCAACACCAGAACCAACTACAAAACCTTCAATTCCTTGTGGAGGATCTCTCTCCACTGTGTCAGACGCCACAGGGTGATACTCACCTGCTAAGTTACTCCTATGCCTTCTTGAAGAAGGCTCTGCACTCTCCGGAGATAACCCCCGGATTCTCCTTGATCGACGAGGCGCTTGATTAGCCACTTTAAAATATTCTAATTAGACTCAAAAGATATAAAGCTAGGCAAGCTAGGAGCAAAGAGAACTCACTACAAAGAACCCCTTAGATACAACCAAGCAAACAGCCTTCAGGTATTTCCGCTCCGGGTGATTAGGACCGGACACCAAAATACAAGAAAGCGAAGAATAGGACCTCCCGAAAGTAGTTTGGGATAATTGCGGCCCAGGCCTACTAGTGAAGGTAATAGAAATAGTTACGCTAACCTCCTAACAACAGCCTTTGCCGGCACAAGTACCCAAGCTTCGCAAGGGCACCCCCCAGAAGTACTGCTGAAAGTGATACGACGTCTACCTCAGGTACCACGGATATTCCCCCCCGCAGTCACCTGTGTGGAACCTAGGAATGGCAACTATGGGCACCAATCCGTGTTAGAAGTTGGGTGGAACGGTCTTGAGGCAAGATCTAGCAAATCAGAGAGGGGGTATCTCTCTTCTTGGCCTTCACTTCCCCTCGCGCTTGACTCTCTAGAGGAGAGCTTTCCCGGTCCACCTAACGGAGTTGGATTTCGCTCAATTAATAAACTTCTATGTTTTAGTTTGAGCGGCCTTGGAGAGTTAACTCTCCACTCACCTAATCCAAGGCCCTACAACCTAGCTAGTTGGTGTATGATACTTAATAAAAAATTGCTAGTTTTTTTTAAATTATAGCGCTTATTCTAATTGGCTGTTATATTAGGTCAAAGGGATATGGAAGTGAAACTTGTGGTGTTTAATGACACAGAAAAGAAATTAATGAAAACCAAACTACATGAAAATGTAGTAATTTCCTTTCGATGAAAAGAAATTTCTACATGGGTTCTACGAGACTAAAAAATTTTCTTTTCAAATATCAAACTCACACTCGCAAAATCTATGAAAAAGACTATCAATGCTTAAGTGCACCTAATGCAAATAACTAAGAGCATGCAAATTCTAAGATGAAAAATCTACTAAAGAAAAGAGAAATTTCCCTAGAATCCTTTAGTTTTATCACTTTCCGGCTGTCCACTAAACTAGTTCCCAAAATCAGGAACTCTCAGTATAAAGACACCAAAATATGCTTGACACAAGAGGAAGAAACCAATGACAATTCCCTTCCCAAATCAAGTCAAAAACCAAAGGAAATAAATCTCAACAAAGCTTCAAAGGATGTAATGAAACGAAAACAAAAATGCAAAACAAAAGAAAATGAGAAAACAAAATGTTTTTTGAGCTTTTGAATTTTATAAAAAAGAAGAGCTCGAAGAGACCAAGAAAACTATCCAATTACCAAGGTAAACAACTCTGAATTTCAAGAAAAACTTAAAAAACGCTCCAAATATTATAGTGCCACTTAGTAGCAAGATTTATATGAGAAAAAGAAGACAAGAAACTCAGTAACTCAGCCCATAAGAATAGTACAACCTTGCAACAATCAAAAACTTCAAAGAACCAAGAAAGACTCTTCAAAAATTGCAACAAGGCCTAGTCAAATGAACTTCAAGAAAACCAACCAAAAGCAGGCAAAAATCCAAGTGCAAGGCAAAACATAAAATGAGGAAAGAGTATATGAGGAGAAGCTCTCTGTTCTGATTAAGCAGAACAACCAAGAATCTCCAGAAACAGATCTTGGTTCTCGAACTAGAAATGCAAGCACAAATCTCCAAGATTTGCCTAATAGGCCAGTATTCCACCAAAAAAGAGAGAAAAATACCAACTACCACTATCAACACAATACAAAGGCTATAAAGACACTGCAGGAACAGGTCTCCATAGGCAGACAATACTAAAAAGTCAAGAAATCAAAATTTTCAAAATTTGCCTAGTCATACGCTACTTATCAGCTTTTCAACAAGTGTGCATATGCGCCTGTGTCAAAGGAAACCCGCGTATACACGACATCCTTTAACAAAAACTGTGTGTATACGCGACTGTGTATAGAAAAACTGGCATATATAAAGGTGAATAATGAAAAAAAAATGATCAAGCCTGGATAAAGAACCAGGTGCTCAGTCTAACTGAGAAAAATTTAACTGGACTGGAAATAATAGTTAAAACTGTTGGAAACCTTTCAAATAGATGAAACCACCCAACAGGGAATCACAAGAATGCGATCCCCAGTGGATTCGCCAGTTCTGTTTTGGGAAATAACTCCCTAGAGGTTTTTTGGGTCAAAACCTCCACAGATCAGGGCATGCTACTCAAGAAAGACTCACACAACCATACTTGTATGCTAAAAAATAGATAACATCGATAGTAGAACTCACCCGTAATCCTATGTTTGATGTAGATCCCGCGGGGTCCAAACCCCCAGCAACCCTTCTTCCTCCTCAACCTGAAAAACAAGAAGAAACGTGCACGGAAATCTAGTTGTACAACATATATCTATCCTAAATGTCAGTGAAATCCATGTGAAACATCATATAAACAATAATAAATGCTTAAATAATAATCTTTTCACATATGCAAGCAGATATTAACACGTGAATCCAGGAACAAGATGGTTCTTCTTCATTACAAACAGCATGTACAGTAGTAAAAAGTGGAGAGATCACCTGAATCCTTCCACGATCTTCTAACAGACCGTCATTCAGATCCGTCCTGCCCTTGCCTCGCTAGGATACTTTCAAGACTTATGCACACGAGATGACATATAAACGGATGAACATCTCCAGGAAACAAGGGTTTCCTGTAAAAATCTGGGAAAGTGCAGGAGGCACGGGAATCAGACTTTAATTGGGATTCCAACAAAGTATAATGTCTATAAATTTCTCTCTCCCATAGGCCATGCACATGAGGGGCTTTTATACTCCCTCAAAGTAGTTTCAATCAGTTGGAAACAGTTGGCCACGTGCTGGGGTGGTTGAACTACTGGAGTAACCATCAACCCAGCCCGAAAATAGGGAATTTTTATATATTTTTTAATGATTTTAATTGCATACGTGGAAAAGTGTGTATGGACTCGCGTATACACGTGGAAAAGTCTGGGCATACCCGCGTATGGGACTTTTAACACTATTTTTTATTAATTTTTTTCAAGTCTGTGGGAATGGGTGCCCAAGGCCAAAGAGACAATCATGAATCACATGATGGTGAAAAATGATGTTATAACATATATAAAAGTGCCCCAAGGAGTGGTAAAAGATGTTTTGGCTTGATCCTCTGGCTGGACTAAAATTTGGTTGTATCCTGAAAATCCATCTAAAAGTGAAATCCTGGAAGAACCAACTACACTTTGTAAAATGTGATTTATTTATGGTAAAGGATAATTATCTTTCAAGGAGACTTTGTTTAGATTCCTAAAATCAACACATAATCTAATTTCTCCTGTCTTTTATCTAGTTGGAACTAGGTTAGAAACCCAATTAGAATATCTGATTGCAGCAATTATCTGTGCATCATACATTCTTTTTACCTCCTTTTCAATCAAAGGCATTAAAACAAGATTGATCCTTCTTAGCTATTGTTTAAAAGGCTTTTGGTCTTCTTTTATAGGGATTTTATGTTGTATAATTTTGGTGTCATAGGATTTTAAGTCCTCATAACTCCAAGAAAAAACATCTTGAAATTCCTTTAAAACAGAAATATATTTTTCTCTCTCTTGCTGAGGTAAGGCTTTGGAAAGTTTGATCATTTTGGGTTTTAACTATGTGCCAATGTTACATTCCTCAATATCGGATCCAAGTGGCTCCATTTTGGGTTTTCTAGCTACATCATTTGAGCTAAATAAATCTTCTAAAGGAGTTAAACCTTTTGGTAAGAAATTATCTTTGAGATTCAATATATCAGATTCATCATCAATTATCTCATCATTTTCTACCTTCTCTAAGCTATCTATATATGATTGACTAAATTTATTTGGTCTAGAAAACTTTACATTATTCACATCTATGTTATTCAAATCAATTTCACTATATAAATCATGATCTATGGTACAATCATTGTCTATTTTACAGTTCGGAAATTCACCTTCATTGTTCATAAATTTTTAAATCTGTTCATCTTGTGAAAAAAACTGCCAATATTTGAGGTCGTTTAGAATTATTGGTCTGTGTTTGACTTTAGTAATATATTTGTGATTGGGCTGGAATGGTAAATTACAGGTACTAGCAAAGGTTGTTAAACAGTGAGCCTGTATATTTTTCTTTCTTGGTATGGCAGCAAATTTACATTCCAACAAATCATCAGTCAAATCTAACACAATTTCTCTATATCGGCCTAGTCTAGGATTGTCAACAGAATACACTCCATTTATTTTTTTATGATCAACTCTGAATATCCCATGATTAATATTCTTTTGCCTCCTAAGTTTCTGATAATCTAGAGTCCTAAAAAAAGGGCTTCATATTCAACCATATTGTTGGTGCATTTGAAATTCAATCTGAAAGCATGACCTTCTGAATGATTAGTTTCCATATTAGTTATCCAAACTCCTGCTCCTGCTCCTAACTTATTTACTAATCCATCAAAATCTAAATGCCATAAAGATTCATGAAATATATTGTCATTATTCTGTGTTTTCTTTTTCTCTTTTAGTCCAGTTTTGATTTCATTATCAGTTTTAGAGTTACATAAGATGAATGAGTCAAGGTTAGTTGGTGTAGTGTAAATTGGGTAATACTCACCATATATTTCATCAATGTTTCCTTATATAGTTTCTTTGGCTGGCCAAAAATTGATATAGTTGCATATGACATGTCCAATTATAGATATCCCTGTAATTTTTCTCCCCGTGAGAGAGATAATAACATTCCATATTTGGGTGGGATATCAACTACTACAATGTCCATGAATATACTTTTACCAGGATATTGAACTAATGTTACACACAAATCTTTAATTAAACCTAGGCATTTTACTTTGCTTGAGTCAAATGAAAACAAATTTTTGTAGGGCATTGTTATGTGTAAGTTCAGGGTTTCCATTATAGTTTTATGCATTAGATTATGTGAAGCTCCTGAATCTAACATTGCATTGTGTAGAATTTGGTCATGAATAGTTAAACTAATGTAAAATGGAGGAACTACTCCATCTAAATGTTTTCCATTGACATCTAGGCAACAAATCAACTCTGGTTGATCATCATTCAAATTAATAGAGTCTTCTCCATCATTCATATTTAATGTTTTAGTGATAGTTGATTTATATAAATCATGTTTTACCAATTCTGTAAAAGGAATTGGTATTTATAGTTTTTCAATTTCAGCTTGTATATTGAATGAAGGTTGGGATTTACTAATTTGAATTAAATCTTCCTTAGTAACTGTAGTTTGAGTGGGTTTATCTTGTTCTTCTATAGTTGTCTTTTCATTTTCAATGGGTTTAACATTTTTTGTTTGAGTCTCTTGTGTTTTACTGCTCTTTGTTTTCTTTTCACGAATGGTTTTAGAAGCAGTAGATGTTTTTTTAGATTTTGAATTATCAGAAGTTGTTTTTGCAGTGGTAGCTTTTAGATCTGCTGATTTTGGATCAGGAGTGCATGTTTTAGGATCTAATTTTGTTGTTTTAACAGAATTAGGTGCTTTTTCAGCAGCAAATTTTTGTGAATATTTTGTAGCTTTAGCAACTTCATAAGTTATATCAACAATATTAGGGGTTGGTGAAATTTTAGGGCTGAAAACCTTTTGGGAGGAATTAGACTTTTGCTTATTTTCCCTAGGGAAAATTTGCAGAAATTTTGTTGTGGGAGCTTCTATTGTTTTCTTATTCTATGTTTGAGTATTTTTCTTGATAGAAGGATATGTATTTTTCTTGTTTCTAAGGTTATATTAACTGTGTATTTCATTTATAGAAAAATCATAACCTTGTTTATAGTCAAATGATTCACCTGAATCTAATTGGAGTTGTTGGAGTTCAAATAACTCTTGGTCTTCTTGTGCAAGAAAGATAGTGTTATTATCATCTATTCCCATTAGATTTATGGTATCCTCATCATCATTCTATTGATAACTCTCATCATATTTCTCTTTTAAAGGAGGTCTTGTTGTCTGATCAGGGGCTGATTCTTTTGATTTTCCTGAATTTTTGTTTTTCCTGAAGTTGGGATTCCTATTTTGCTGTTGATTATCCCATTGAGGTCTCCTTTCTATTTTTTCTAATATATCCATTATTATTTCTAAATTCTTAGCTAATTGATCTATTTTTGTGTCTTAATTAGAAGTTTCTTCTTTCAGACTTAATCTCCTCTCATTCCTTAATCTAGCTTTTTTAGCTAAAATATTTACTTCTACACCAACATCATATGTTTTCATTCTTTATAAGGTTTCTACATTTCTCTCCCTCAGTTGATAAGCCATGTCTGTGTCAAATCCATCAGGGATTTTGAGTAGGACAGAATCAGGAGTGGATTTAAGATTTACAGGAATTGAATTGTAAACACTGTTATATCTAATGCAGTAGTCTTAGATTGACTCATTAGGGGCTCTTTTCATTGCATGAAATTCACACAATATTTGGAGTGGATTTTTCTTCTTTTCCCATTTATTAAAAAACAATCTATGAAAAATTTCCAAATCATATATACTAACAGCATTAAGACATTTAAACCATTTTTTAACTTCCCCTATTACTGTTTCAGCAAATAACCTCATTTGTGCATCTGAATAATCTATTTCATGGAGCTCAAATTAATATGTCATTTTATTTATATGGTATTGGGCAGTGTAATGAGTAGTAGCATCAAAATTGGGTATCTTACTTTGGTAGTCCTGAGGCATATCTTGTAATTGTCTTGGAAGGACTAGGGGAGCATACCTAGTAGCCATAGCTTGAATCTTAGCTTGACTAGGAGGTAGATTATAAGTTCTTGGGCAGAACTGGAAATGCTAGCTGATACAGTTAAAGATGTAACTGATAAAACTGGAATATAAGATGGTGCACTAGAAAAAGTGGTGGATGAACTAAAATATGAGGTTGAGGTGCTAGGAAATGAAACTCGAACATATATGGAACTACTAGGAAATGAGAATGATGTGTTTGTAAAAGGTAAACTAGTGGATGAAGTGGATGTGGGGGATGTGATGTGTTAGAGTCAGCCTTTTCAACCTTCCTCCAGTGATCAAACATGCTCTTACAAAGTGATTTTAAGGTGTCAAGGTCAAATTTTGTCATTTCAATGAGTCTTCAAGCAAAATTTAGTCACTAGGCATTAGGTCTAGGGGTTGCTTTTACTCTTGTCAAAGTTGTCCAAATGTCGGTTCATGTCACCATTCAGCTGAGTGTACCATCATTCAGAGGGTTTTCATCATCATGTCACGTTCCATTGGGTCATTTTACAGCTTGTTCATGCTTCAGTTGTGCCTAGGTAAGGTCCATTTCCCTCTCCTAGGGTTTTGGAGGTAATTTCTCTTGGATGGTCAAATCATTAGAAAAACTTGTATCCTGATGTTCATACACCTTCCCCTATCATTAATGTACCTTATTAAACACTTCCCATCACTGAGATCTCTCAAATTCCTCATTTTTGCGCAAACCCTAGTTTCTTGCCACAACTTGGCAATTTTCTAGGCTAGGCCTGTGTTTTGCCCTTTTGGACCCCTTCCCCTCACTCAATCTCTGAGATTCCACTTTCCCCTACTTTCTAACATCCCTCCCTACTTCCAAAAATTTCCCCAAGAATTTAGAATCCCCCTATCCCCTTCATTTCGCTTCATTTCGACAAAATTCCTTGTTTCACACATCGGGATAAGTTTCACTCAAAAGATGTTTTAGAGCAATAAAAGATGAATTTTGGAAAAATGAGAGAGGTTTTTGTCCAAAACATCCCAAAGAAGCAAAAAATATTTCACTTTTTACACAGGTATCATAGTTTTAGAGAAATGTCAAAAATACCGTTGCCTCAGGAGAATTGAATGCACCTATGAAGTGACCTTGGGAAAATCAAGATTTCTCATAGCATGGTTGGCTAAATGACTTGCTGGATGAGTCAAAGGATAACTAGACACAAGTATATTTCCAATGAGCTATCATGAGCTCAATTTGGAGTTGAGGAAGACCTGAAAACATTGGCTGCAACATCACTCTGCCTTGAGGCAGCCTCATTCTGCTCATTTTGACCAGTCTTGGGAGACTTGACTTTTGACAGGGTAAATGAAATCAAAATTGAAAAATTCCACTTGGGTTGGAAAATAGACTCCAATAGATTTCCAACGAGCTATCACACGCCTAATTTGGACACCAGGAAGGCCTCCATAATTCTCCTGCAAAATGCACTATGTGATAAAAGGTGCGCTACCCATACAGGAGGGGCGCTACCCACTTGAGGGGCGCTACCCACTTGAATTCCACAGCCAGTGTAAAATAACAAGGGCGCTACCCACTTGAGGGGCGCTACCCACTTAGCAAAAGAGCCCAGAAATTTGTGTTTTGCGCCCATTTTTTATTTAAATCGACTCCAACAACTTGCAAACAGGTTTTTATCATTGCTCAGTAGATTTTTAACAATGTTGTGATGTTATTGATGTTGGGAAAGAGGCCATGTTTGGAGAAGAATGTATAAACCCTACATTCACATGCAAATTAATTCCTTAAAGTTTTGAAAGTATATGGGCAGTTTTATGAAAATTTTGAAAACTCTTGAATGGTAAATATGCTCATGCCCTAGCACGTTGTGTATATCATCCTCACGCCCTCAATTATCATTTTATCACTGCTGCCATCACCATAATATTGCCACTGTCATGGCCATTTGTGTCACTATGGTTATTGTCGTGTTGTCCCTATTCTCCAGTTCATAAAACACAATCCCATGCTTGTTTCTCCTTTGACAAATTTTGGCCATCATTATTAAACTGTACCATACATTTGCATTTGGTATTCATTTGTCAAACTTACTTGTGATCAAAACAGTGATAGTTTTTATGCCATTAAAACAGAGCCATCCTCATTATGATTTTGTTTTCCTATGGTACTTGGGTGCATGGGTGAAATTTATTGGGTTTTGAACAAACATTAAAACTTTGCCTTCACTGCACCTATATCAGCATCCATATTGCAAATATCTTGTTCAAAGCCATGCCAGAGACGGATTCATTTTATGAGCAAGGATATGAGCAGGACAGTGACTCAACCATTGAGTTTGATGTACTGAGATGGAGCATAGCAGTGCACCAGTAGTGGTAACATGTCAGAGAGGCCACAGAGCTTTGTTTGCAGCATCACGACGAGTACTATCTCCACCCGGGGTGGAAGGGGTCTCGTTGACTTCATCAGCAGCGCGAGTACTATCTCCACATGGCGTGGAAGGGGTCTCACCTTCTTCATCAGCGTAGGTACATTCACAGGATCATGATAGAAACAAAGACATGTTCCGTCATATGAAAAATCACTATTGGGCTCGCATGCATGTCTGCAAAGCGTGAATGAAGATTCTGAAGAGGAGGTTGAGCGAAGCACTAAAACGGCGGAAAAGGCCTGATCCACTCCGGATTTTGGCTGAGGCTTTGCTGGCTGGGCAAGATAGATGATGGAGGGTCTTCGCTCCGAATTTGAGCAAATTCGGAAAAAATTTTGTCATTTTGAAATATTTTGGTCTAAAAACAAGTTTTTCAGTTAAGCGGGTAGCGCGCCCATATGCTCACTTTTTTTCGGGACACTTTCTGAAGGAAATTTTTGTATTTTTGGATTTTTCATGGTAATTTATGCATCCTCAGGCATTACTAAAGCATTTCATCAGATTCTGGATGGCCAAAAAGCTCAAAAACACCATGAAAACCACCTTGCTACCACCTTTTGCACCAGCAGGAAGTACTTCTGGGAGAATGAAGTTTTGGAGGGGCAAATGAGCTCCAAATTGAGAAATTCCACTTGAGTTGGATAGCCAACATCTAGGGCATTCCAACGAGCTATCATGAGCTCAATTTGGATGCCGGGAAGTGCCTCAAAATCAGGTTGAAAGGCGTGCTACCCACTCAGTTCAGGGGCGCTACCCACTTAAATTTTTGGCTGAATTTTCAACTTCTAGCTCATAATTTCGGCCAGTTGGGACCATTTTTGCTTGTGGATGAAATTTTTGGGTTTTCATGATGTAAATTGATGGTTGACATGTAACTTTGGCTCATTTTTACCTATTCTAGAAGATTCACTCTCAAAAAGTGAAAATCATGTAAATGAATCAGTTTCCACTCGTTTAGAGGCAAGTTGTTAGCTGCCTAGATTTTAGCTCCTTGATTAGAATTTGTTGGAACTGCTCCTAGAAGGAGGATTTAGACCCCTAGAGGTGTGGGAAGGGGTTAGGATGCTCTATATGATGTAATTTCTCAATCATTTTTAGAGGTTGGATAGGTTGGACTCTTGGGAAACTTTTGGCACCATTGTACATATTTTTTCATATTTTGGCTAAGGAAAGATCAGAGGTTTTGCGGCACCTGTTGGGATTCTTGTGGTGTTCTGTTCTTGATGGTGTTTCTTCTCTGTTTATTGTAAGTTCTTCATGTTTAATGTATGCCATTCCTTTCATATGCTTCTGAAACTAAAATGAATGAGTAGATGAGGTTGAAACCATTGTTTACAATGCTCTGCCTTTGAATTCATTTAGTTTTACATGTTTTCAACTGTTTGGAGAGGATCCAAGTTCTTCTTTGCCCTCTTCAGCTCCTCATCGTTCTAATCCATCCATATATCCAATCAAAAGCATCAAGACAATCGCCTACCTCGCCCCAACTCGAATTCTACAGAGATCTGACCTTATCCCCGGACCCAAAATTTGTTTTTCCCATTTCTCCAACGAAAACTCAAAAAATCAAAATCAAACATACCTATCTCTTTACTAGCCTAAAATCAGTATCAATTTTGAGTCATCGCAGCCCCTTTGAAGATCCTTTGCTGAGATAGACCCGGAGAGAGCCCTCTCCTGTCCTCGTAGGGCTAGCTACGAGGCTGAGCTTGGTTTGATGTAGCCTTGAGTTTTACCTTAATTCAGCCTAAGGTAGATTTGAGCGCTAACATGATGGAAATAGTATTCTAGGTTGTAAGGGTAGTCTAGGGATAAATGGATCTGTAGATTGAATGGTAGTGGAAAATATAGATGATGTAGCAGTAAACAAACATGAACCTACATATGGTATTATGGTGGTATCTAACTGCAAAATTGAAGGTTTAGATGTATATGCTAATAATTGAGCTAATTCAATGACTTCATCTATTTCTTTGAGAATAGTAGCATTTATTTCTTCAAGTTTATCCTGAGTTTTAAATACCTTTAATTCAAAATTTGCTACAATATTTTCCTTCTTTGTTTTAAGAAATGAAATGAAAACATGATCTAAAAAAACACTTTTTAAATTACTTTCTGATTTACTTATGAATAAATAATGTTCAAATCTCAAATCAAACTCGATGTCTTGCAAGCTAACTAACTCTTTGGGTAATGAATTGACTCTAATTAAAGAAATTTCAGCATCTAAATCTTCTGTTTGTTTATTCTTTCTTCCAGTTCGGTCTGGATTGTCTACTATAACAACAAGTTTAGGATCTGGGTTAGACCTGGTATAGTAAATTTTTCTAGAAGCCAGAATTACAATTTTTGATAATACTCAACTTATAAAAATAGTCTTAAGGTAAAAGGATGATAAAAATGATTTCCTTTAAGACTAATTTTATGAATGAGGATTAGTTAGTTCCCCAGTATGGTCGCTAGTATGTTATCAGTTTAATAATTCTAAAGTTGTGAGATTTCAGTTTAAAGTCTAAGAACATTAGAGGTAACCACAGACCAACTTTTAAACTCTAGGATCTAGCCTTCCTAGGGTTCAGAGAGGGCTCTCTCTATAAGATTTAACTTTGTTTTAATTATAAGATATTAGGCTAATTATGATGTGCAAATTTGGTTTGGTGGGAATAAGCACTTAATGAGATGGATAGTGGCATATATATATTTCCATTGGGCTAAGGAGTCAAATATTAAGTAGGTAGGACTAGGATCAAGGTCAAAAAGTCAATTTTTTTCAGGGCAAGATAGACAAGTCTTTGAAGATCTTGGAAGGCTGATTGGTGAAGTGGTTTGATCGGGATAAAGAGAAATTAAGAATTGTTTGGTCTGGACAAGGAAGGAAAACACATAGGTCATTCGAAAGAAGAAGAAATTAAGGGTTCCCTAGTCTGGAGATTAGCAGAAAACATATAAATGATAAATAGTGTTAGGTCCCTATATTACTAGTATAGTCCCTTATTTTTGTTAGTGTAACCCCCTTATTGTTATTATTGTACCCTTGTAACCCCCATTTTGTTATTATTGTGCCCTTAAATTATTATTGTTAGGTCGGCTAGGATTACATTGTGGCCCACTAGGATTACATTATGGCCCATGGACTCCTATATATAGAAAGGAGGTTTTGTAAATTGTATCATCCAAGAATTGTTCATTTATGTAATGTATTGGAGGTTTCCCCCTCGAAGTGGCTTATTTCTAAGGCGTTCATATCTCTTTTCTTCTATTTTTGGAGCTGGTTACTCAACATTTGGTATCAGAGCTTTGGATTCTAGGGTTTCGCTGCTCCAAACAGGTCATCGTGGCATTTTCGCTATAACTTTTTTTCTACGAAGTTTCAGAAGCTGAAATTTTTAGGGTGCGAAGCTGAAATCCTGAGGAAAATTTTCTAAAAATTGCAGAGCTTGGTTCGGAATATTTTCGGAGATATCATCTGTGGAAGTTAGGTCTTTTTTCAAGCTCCTAAACAGGTCATCGTGGAATTGTCGCTATAAATTTTTTTCTACAAAGGTTCAGAATCTGAAATTCATATGGTGTGAAGCTGAAATCCTGAGGAAATTCGTCAAAACATTTCAGAGCTTGGTTCGCAATATTTTTGGAGATATGATCTGTGGAAGGTAGTGCTTTTTCAGGCTCCTGAATTTCATCTCAAAGAGGTGATCGTGGGAAAAGTTCAATAACTCTCTCTCTGGGCATCGGATTGGAGTGCCATAAAAAGTGGTCACAAGTACACAAACTTTAGTTTATTGGCTATCAATTTCAGAGACAAAGGATGAAACAGTGACACGTGGCAAGTCGTACAAGTTCGCTCTACTGAACCAGTCCATAATTAGGTCATTGTGGGAGATTGGACACAACTTTGTCTTGGAGAATCCAAATCAGGTCAGACCTGTGGCATTCAAAAGAGAATTTAGAGGGCTACTTCAGTGCTGAATTTCAGATATTGAAGATCTGCAATCACAGAGATAATACAATTTCAATATCGAGCTCCTCAAAGCAAGTAAAAGGTGTGTATTTTTTTCCGAATTGCATAAGTCTTGTTTGAAGAATCAAGTTGAATTGATTGCAAGGGCCTATTGTAGAATAGGTATCAATATTGGATTCTAAAATGGTGCCTAAAAAGAATTCAACACCCATTAAGCCTTCAGAAGGCTCTACCATGACTCATGAAGATGAAGAATTGCAACATGATCTATCAAAATTACAAGAGCAAGTGAAACAAATTTCACTCTCGCAAAGAGCAACAAAAAATGAAATGGAAGTTTTGAAGAAAGGCGTGGAAGTGAAGATGGATGGTTTGAAGAAAGGCATGGAAGCTAAGATGGATGGCGTGGAAGTGAAGATGGACGGTTTGAAGAAAGGCGTGGAATCTAATATGGATGGCATGGATCTAAGATGGATGGCATGGAAGTGGGCATCGAAGCTAAGATGGATGACATGAAAGACAACATGGAAAACATGAAGAATGATCTAAAAGCATACATGGAAGGCTTGATGACAAGCTTAAAACCAGAAATGATTCCTAATTGCGGAAATATAGGAGAAGAACCTCATGATGAGAACAAAATAAATGTTAATCGTGATTTCATAAACTCGAATGTTGGTGGGAAGAACCACCATATTCCAAAAATGGATATGAGGAAGTTTGATGGAAAGGATCCTGTAACATGGATACTACGGATGGAGCAATATTTTGATCTCCATAATGTGCAAAACACACAAAAGGTATGCATTGCAACTTTACATTTAGAACAAAATACATTTGTATGGTATCGATGGCTTTGCTCCCGTAAAAAAATTGTCACTTGGTCAAATTTTACAGAGGAAATGATAGCACATTATGAGGATACAAAGAGCAACACCTTCTTTAGCCAATTGATAAATCTCAAACAAAAGGGTTTAGTGGGGCGACACATTGAGGACTTCCAAAAATTGAATATAAGGGTAACTGATATTCCAGAGGAACACATGATTGATCTCTTCATAGGTACTCTAAAGGATAACATCCAACATTAAGTTCGTGTTTTGGAACCTGATTCATTGGATAAGGCATTCAGGTTGGCAAGAAAAGTTGAATGTAAAATTATGGCAACAAGGAAGCCTACCACTCAATTCTATAAAGAAGGAAGTGTTGCTACGCCTAGATTTCCACAACCTACAAGGTTGACACCACAACAATTGGAAGAAAAAGAGCAAAAGGGCTTTGCTACAGTTGTGATAGCAAATACACTAAAGGTCATAAGTGTGCTGAGAAGAAATTATTTTACATAGATTGTGAAAAGGAAGAAGAAAATGAACAAGAAGAGGATATACACCAGGAACCAGCCCCAGAAGAGGAAGAAATGAATCCAACCATATCGTGTAATGCACTGGCAGGAATTACCACTCCTCAAACTCTCAAGATAAAAGGACAAATCAAGAAGAGAAAGGTAATAGTGTTGATTGATTCAGGTAGCACCCATAATTTTATTCATTGTAAGGTAGCCAAGGAATTAAATTGTTTCCTATACCCAGCACCTGAATGTCAAGTGATGGTTGCAAATGGAGGAACTATAAATTGCTCTGGAAAATACCATAACATCAAGCTAACCATGGGGGAATATGTGTTGACTAGTCCAATGCTTTCCATTCCTATGGGAGGTGCTGATGTTGTACTAGGAGTACAATGGTTACAATCTTTGGGGATGGTAACTTTTAATTTTCAAGAACTTTTCTTGAATTTTTTTTCAAAAGGAAAGGAAGTCGAATTGCGGGGTATTGAAGGGAAGCCGGGAAGGATAATAAGCTCTAATGGCATGACAAAGCTTCTAAAGAAAGAACAACGAGGCGTAATTGCACAATTATGCTCACTAGAAGTTCCAACATCAAAATCATCTGTTTCTGCAGATCTCCAACAAGTCTTGGACAATCATTCCAAGGTGTTTGAAACTCCCAAAGGACTCCCACCTATTCGTGATCATGATCATGCTATTCATTTGATTCCCGGAAGTGTTCCTCCAAACATCAGGCCTTATAGATATCCTTACTTCCAAAAGAGTGAAATTGAACGTATGATTGCAGAAATGTTAGAGGCGGGTATAATTCAACCTAGTCCAAGTTCTTTCTCTGCTCCTGTAGTATTGGTACACAAGAAGGATGGATCATGGCGAATGTGTCCGGATTATAGGGAGCTCAATAAGCTCACCATTAAAGACAAATTTCCCATTCCGCTGATTGATGAATTATTGGATGAATTACATGGAGCAATTTATTTTACCAAGTTGGATCTTCGTTCAGGATATCATCAAATTAGAATGAAGACTGAAGATATTCCAAAAACAGCATTTCGAACTCATGAGTGTCATTATGAATTTTTGGTCATGCCTTTTGGCCTTACCAATGCACCTTCTACATTTCAAGGGTTGATGAATTCCATTTTCAAACCCTTCCTTAGAAAATTTGTGCTAGTATTTTTGATGATATACTAATCTACAGCAGGTCTTGGAAGGATCATGTTGAACATGTTGACAGGGTGCTCAAACTATTGCAGGAGAAAAAATTATATGCAAAAGAATCCAAATGTTTCTTTGGAGTACAAGAGGTGGAATATCTGGGTCATATTATATCTCACGAGGGTGTTAAAGTAGACCCTAACAAAATTAAATCCATTAAGGAATGGAAAGTCCCTAAGACGATAAAGCAGTTGCGAGGATTTCTCGGGTTAACAGGCTATTATCGCAAGTTTGTTAAGAATTATGGAAGAATAGCAACACCTCTAACAACATTATTGAAGAAAGATGCATTTTCATGGACTCCTGAAGCAACTAAGGCCTTTGAGAATCTTAAAGAGGCAATGTGCCTAGCACCGGTCTTAGCTACGCCAGACTTCACAAAAACCTTTATTGTGGAATGTGATGCCTCAGGAAATGGAATTGGTGCAGTTTTAATGCAGGAAGGAAGACCCATTGCTTTTGAAAGTCGTCCAATCAAAGGAAAGTATTTACCGAAACCTATTTATGAGAAGGAAATGTTAGCAATACTGCATGCACTAAAGAAATGGCGAACTTACCTAATGGGAAGACACTTCAAGGTAAAAACTGATCATGATAGTCTTAAACACTTTTTGGAACAAAGAATATCGTCAGAAGAGCAGCAGAAATGGGTCACAAAGATGTTGGGTTATGAATTTCAAATAATCTACAAAAAAGGAAAGCTTAATGTTGTTGCAGATGCACTCTCAAGAAAGAATGAAGAGGTGGAAGCATTGCTTTGTGCCATTTCTATTATCCAACCAGATTGGATAACAGAAGCAAGAGATGAATGGAAGAAGGACAAAGATGTATGGACACTCATTCAAAAGTTGCAGCAAGATCCTAGTACATCTGATACATTTAGTTGGAAAAATGATTCCTTATGGTACAAAGATCGCTTATATCTTTGAAAGAATTCCCAACTAAAACAAAAGATTCTTCTGGAATTGCACACTTCTCCTTTAGGAGGACACTCAGGATTTTTAAAAACTTACCACAGGGTGAAGAAGAATTTTTTTGGGATGGCCTTAAATCTGATATTCAAAAGTTTGTGGCGGAATGTTTGGTTTGCCAGCAGAATAAAGTGGAGACAATTAAGACCCCGGGACTTCTACAACCTTTATCCATTCCAAGTCAGCGTTGGGAGGAGATTTCAATGGATTTTATCACAGGTTTACCTAAGTCTAAAGGAAAGAATGTCATCATGGTGGTAGTTGATAGACTTACCAAGTATGCACACTTTTGTGCATTATCTCATCCATTTAAAGCAAGTACAGTTGCTACTACATTTATGGACAGAATTCAAAAGCTACATGGAAGCCAAAGGGTTATTGTGAGCGACAGAGATCCCATTTTTACTGGAAATTTTTGGACGGAGTTATTTTCTTGTTTGGGTACTCAATTAGCTCATAGCTCATCTTATCATCGTCAATCTGATGGTCAAACTGAGATAGTAAATAAATGTTTGGAAGGATATCTTCGTTGTTTTGTATCTGATAAACAAACACAATGGGTGAAGTGGTTACCTCTCGCTGAATGGTGGTATAACACTTCCTTCCATACTGCAGCAAAAATGACCCCATTTATGGCACTTTATGGATATCATCCACCATCCATCACATCATCTTTAAGGAAAATTCGAAGGTTCAAGCAGTGGAAGATCACATCGAGCATCAGCAAGAAGTTCTCCAACTCTTAAAGGATAACCTGAATTTGGCACAAAATCGAATGAAACAACAGGCAGATCAACATCGCAGCGAGAGAAGTTTTGATGTAGGAGATTGGGTATTTTACGGCTACAACCATACAAACAAATGTCCCTCAAGCAAGCTAAGAAGGATAATAAATTATCGCCAAAGTACTATGGTCCTTACAAGGTGTTGCAAAGATTGGTACTATGGCATACAAATTGGAGCTTCCTGCTTCTTCGCGAGTGCATCCAGTTTTCCATGTTTCATGCTTAAAGAAGGTTATAGGTGAAAATCTTCCGGTTCAAACAATATTTCCAGAACTTGATGAGGAAGGAAAAATCATATTGGAACCTGAAGCAGTCATGGAAACAAGAACTCGACAGCTACGGAATCGATCAATTTCAGAGTATCTCATCGAGTGGAAGAACTTACCCACTGAAGATTCTACATGGGAGGATGAGAATTTTATACAGAAGCACCCGGAGCTACTCAAGCGTTGAGGACAACACTTTTTTGAAGGAGAGGGGCATGTTAGGTCCCTATATCACTAGTATAGTCCCTTATTATTGTTAGTGTAACCCCCTTATTGTTAGTATTGTACCCTTGTAACCCCCATTTTGTTATTATTGTGCCCTTAAATTATTATTGTTAGGTCGGCTAGGATTACATTGTGGCCCACTAGGATTACATTATGGCCCCATGGACTCCTATATATAGAAAGGAGGTTTTGTAAATTGTATCATCCAAGAATTGTGCATTTATGTAATGTATTGGAGGTTTCCCCCTCGAAGTGGCTTATTTCTAAGGTGTTGATATCTCTTTTCTTCTATTTTTGAAGCTAGTTACTCAACAAATAGTTAAAGACAGAGTGCTTTTAACAAATCCCGTAGTAATACTCCTAGTTTATCATTCAAATTTGGAACACATATATGGATGCATGTAACATAGAAAGATAAACAATGACAGGTAGAAAGTACTCCACTTCAATGGTTCATCACATGAATCCTGAAATATGATGCTAGATGAATTTACCTAGTCTGCTGCTCGAAACTTGCTATAAAAAGACTTCAAGTATAACAAGATTAACTATAGAAAACTTTAGCAATTTATTCCACAATAATACTTCAAAAGATGAAGCATATATACAAAAATGTTTACAAAATATCCTAGAATGATTCTAGTAATTATCTAAGGAAAATAAAATATCTTTACAACAAAATAGTGACAATTTCTTAACAAATCAACAACTATCCTATTTATCCAAATAAAATAGAAAATGTCTTCAAAACTTCTTTGTAAAAGCTGCCCTGTTGGAATTCCTTGTCCTAATGTCTTGTTCACTCATTCTTTTGCATAATCTCTGATTTTCTTATTGTAATCCTCCTATGGCATGAGTTTATCATTTAACACCAAAATGTTAGGCAAACCTTTTTGCCTGAAAATCTCAAATTTAACCATAAACTTGGTTATGGTTATATTCATGTTTCCACATTTTTCTTCAAGTTGCTTCAGCAAATTCTTCTTTGAGAGGAATTTCCTTATTTCAAGGATTGTATATGTTCTATCAGTGATTTCAAGTTCTTCCAACTCCTGTTTGTTTTTGGTGTTAAGATATTTGATCAACTCTAGGGCTTGTTCAGATTTGTCACCTAGTTCATCTTTTGTTTTCTGAATCTCTTCTTGTGCTGCTTTCACAAAATATTTTTGCCCATATATTACCTGGATCGATGGCCAAACATCGTTTATGGCTTCAATGATTTTGTTCCATAATTTATTTCGCACATAAGACATTGGCTCTTTCAAGGTTAACCCTTTTTGTAGTTTCTTTAGTTAAGCATCTAACCTGTTAGCCTTTTGTTCATGAATTTTGACATTAATTTGGGCTAGTTTCTTTATGTCTTCCATATTTTCAATTCCTTTCTGCAATCTGCTGATCTCATTGGTTTTCAGTGTCATCTTGTCCATGGCTTTAACTAATTTACTAGCCTCATCTGAATGTTGAGTTGTTGTAGTAGATGACTCTATAGCTGAAGTTGTAGATGATCTCACTGGCATTGCAGTAGCCATTGGTACTTTGGATGCCAACTCTTCTTCTAGAGTTGATGGCACGGCTATAGTAATCATGGGAATTATAGTAGGAGTTTCTTGAGCCTTTTTAGTTTCACTTTCATGGACAAGCTTGTCCATTTGAATTTCCATTTATTTTATTTTTCCTGTTAACTGAAAAATTAAGTTCATCATGTCATCCTTCTGAGTCTGTTCTTGTACAATTTATTTGGCTTGAGGATGTTTAGTTGGTGGAAGCTTGAGTTGTTTCCTTAATGCCGCAATGTCATCATTCTTTTTCTTCACTAACTCCTCTGCAACTTTAACATTTATAGGATCATATCCAACTTGGATAACCAATTCTTCCAAAGACTTAGTCCTAAGGTCTTTGGCATATGAGGAAGCTTTGTCGATTTAATTTTTTATCTCATGTTTATGATTGTATTCTGAAGTTTTGGGACACTCATAGCCTTGGTAGTCATGGTTGAATATAACATCTTTGAACTTTGTCTATGAAACTCAATTTTATTTAGTTCATGAATATTATATGTTGGCACTTATAGATCAAGTTTCTTGTAATCTGCAACTATCTTTGGAGTCTTAACAGTAGGCTGTAACACTGACATAATCAAATTTTTATTAGAATAGTCAAAATTTGATAAAATTCTGTTCTGAATACTTGGTGTTTTTTGTAAAAACAAAGAATAAATTTCAGTCTTGATTTCTTCATTCTTTTCCTTAATATGTTTATATTTTTCCCTGATATCAAGATCTTTTTCTTCTGCTGTCTATGAAGAGGATGCCTCCATGTTCTTCTGCTTTTATATGACCTGTGTATTTAAATTTTCAGGTTTCTCTTCATTTAGATTCTCTGTGGCTTTCTCATTTGTAATTACTATAGCAGCATCTGTATTTGTCACTGGAACATCTTTGTCTTTTACCTCAATAGTCACTTTTTCTTTATCAACTCAGTTAGGCTTTTGATTGTATCTTAATTAAAACCTAGTCTCAGTTGTTGTCTCAACAGTCTAAGTACCTTCTTCTCTGACTCTTTTATTGTTCTTTTCTCCTTGATTTTCATTTTGTAAGGTGTGACTAGTATCACCCTGCTTAAATGCATTTATTAAAGTATTTTCTAGCCACTCAGTCTGATTGACAAATTTTTCAATCTATGGTTTTTCCTCATGAATATAAGGCATTAGTTTGCACTTAACCCTCATTTTGCTCAACATTCCCTGTGGATCATAGTTCCCTGAGAAGATTTCTTCAAATATGTACTCAAGTAACTGTTTGGCTGCTTCTGTCTTTGCATCTTTGTGATTACAAATAAAGGTCCCACCTGATTCTTCAACTTAAATTGTGTTTTCTTCTTAACTACTAGAAAGTTGATAGAATCAGAATTTAAGATTTTCTTGATATACTCCAAGGAAAAGACTCTCATTGGTACATATTTAGGTAGTTTATAGGGTAGAATATTAGACCCAAAAACTCTTATTTCTGTGTGTTTTTCATATAAATACCAATCTCCAGTTTTAGTTTTCTCTGATAGATGTAGAATTGTCTTCATTTCATCATTGATTCTTGGTTGTACCGTGTTTTTCAACATGTATTTCAGTGGATGAAAAAAATGATCTATAAAATATTTATAACTAAATTTGTGGACTCTTTTATGATCAAAGATGTCCAAAAGATTATTGAAAGTGGATTTCCTTCGATATCAAGCTTATGGAGGGTTATAGGAAACTTGTCTGCTTCAAAATATAAGAACATGTGGAAGAGAAAGGATGTATAGCTAAACACTCCTTCTGTTGGCAATTTAACAAGCTCATCATGGATATTATCAACAATGTGTTCAGGATAATTGAAAATGACAGAAGGAGATTATGCTGGTGCAAAATTAGATAGGAAACCTAGGATTGATTCATCTTTACGCTCAACTATAAAGTATCCTAAGATGAATGACAACATGGAAATGACATTCCTGGACCCTTCTGGAAATTTTTAAGTGGAATAAGGAGGGTTGATCTGTGGAATTTCAACATGTAAAGGCACGAATACTTGAAAATTTGAAACCTTTTGGGAAAATCAAGACTAATGTACAACTTTGTAAGTGCTTCTATTGAAAATGGAACTGCTTGGGGATCAGGTTTGAGCAGTAACATCTGGTTTATTGACTCAATTGTAATTGTAAACAATACTTCTTTGTTTGAATTCACTATTGCTCTTTGTTCAGGTACATAATAGTTCAGACACAACCTAATAACCACTGGACATGGATGAGTAACTGGAACAACATATTTGGGTAGGTTTGACTCCCAAATTTGGATTTCTTTAGCTCGATGTAGTGACTTTTCAAAACTCCAGCAGTGGATGTCTAACACGTTGAATTCTACCACTCAGTATGCTATCCTATAAACCACATTTGCTAAAGGTGTGTTCAATGTCTACAACAAGATGTTGTAGAGGATTTACCACAATTGTAGTCTTTGAGGACATGGCTAGATTGGATTTTGATATTTTTAGGCTTCTGGATAAGTGAAACTCTATTTTTAAGCTTTTTGGTTTATTTTGTAAGATTAAATGGTTGACATAAGTATTCTTTGATTTTGACAGAGGTTCTTGGATGAAAATGGGTACAAATTGATCTTTCCTTGGATTTTAATATTTAATTTTGACATTAAACTGTACCTTAGACTCTCACTAGTTCATAAAATAAGAAACATGGGTTTCTTTTACTTTTTTTTCCGTGAATATTGGGCTAAACATTCTTTCAAGTTGGGCGTAGAGGATCGAGGTTACCTGCAGAGGATTTCTGGGTGGATTGGAGTTTTATATAGTCTGTAAAAACCAGAATAAACTTGATTTTGTCTTTTTAAAACTAAATTCAGTATTAAAACGGGGCTTTATCAAAATTTTGACAAGGTTTAGGCTCTTTTTGGGCCTTTTTTGGACAACTAGAATTTTTCTTGGAGAAATTAAGCTCTTACTGTAATCATTTTTTTAGCAATGTCTTTTCAAATGATAATAGGCTTGTTTTTCTTGGAAAATACCTATTTGCGCAGGTATTAGTCTTTGGAAATAGGTTCTGTGGCATTTGCACTGGTCTCTGGTAGCATTTTAGGTCTTTGGTAGCTTTTCAGGTCTCTAGAAGCAATTCGAAACTTTTCAACAGTCTTGACAGAAATATGCAGGTGTTTTTCAAGTTCTGGGCTTGAAAACAAAGCACAGACTTAGTTCTGCTATCAGGACGACGAATACAGGTGGTAAATGCAGGAAAAAAGGCTTTACTGGTGCAATCAGGAGTTTATTAGGCATTTTTAGGTTTAGAATAGCCTGGAATTAATGGCGGTCACATCGTCTTAAATGGTGAATATATGAAATGAATTTAAAATACATAGATTTAAAACAAGTAAAGTGTAAATAGGAAATTAAGCATAATTTGTCCCATTTTGATTTTTTTTACACATAAACTTAGGGTAAAATGTATTTATAGGTTTTTGAGTGTTTTTTGAATGAAAATGAAATTAATTAAGTAGGATTTTTTCTTTCACTAAGAAAAAAAGATGTTTTACTTAGGAGAGGGATCATAGTTTTGCAAAAGGGTGAATATGCTGATGAAATGGGTTTTTATCAAGGGAATTCAATATTTTTAACCAATCAGTTATTGAGCCTTAGGTTTGGTCCCAATAGAACTCAGATAAATGCTCTGAGCCTCTTTAACTGAAGATTTAGAATACTGAATCATTGTGGGGGAGGGGAAATTAGTAATTTTTGCTCGCTGTTGCTTTATTACATGTCTCGCACAACTTATTTCTACCTACCCATCATTATTTCTAACATTTTTACTTCATTTTCATGGGTGCATTTAAGCTCGCAACCCTAAAAAAAAAATTCTTTTCAAAGCATAAAAACTATCTAAGTCTAACCTTATGTCATCCGAGGGCTCATATTAAACTGTTGAGCTCCTCATTTATTTTCTAACTATCTACTGATTTTTCAAGTTTAAACTGTTTGACATATCTTTCTTCTCTATCTAAAACATGAAATTCAAAGCATGAAAATTTAAGATTAAACTATTTAACTGATCATGGATTATGGCATTTATTGACAACCTGCACAAATCACTATTTTTGCAGCAAAAGTAAATAGTAGTGGCATTTTGACTTGCTCACTTTCATGTTTTACTTTATCTCTTTTGGGGTTCATTTTTTATTATTTTTTGATCTTTTCTTTTCTAAGTCCTTTGATCTTTCTTTTAGGACTTTTACCCTCTTTTCATTTTTATTATTATTTTCAAATATGGGAAAGCAACTTGCAGAAAGCAAGGTATGTACATATTTACAAGACTATCAAAGTCAATTCAAAAATTATGAACCCTATTATTTTAGGACCCTAACATAGTCCTTGTCCATGCCATTCCAAAAGTGTATTCCGCTTTGAAAAAATTCTCTTCGATGAGAAGTTACGCCCATTTGAAATTTAGCATTAGTTTAGATCCAAAAACTATAAGAAAAAACCCCCAAATTTTCAATGTGTTAAACATTGTCCAACTCTCGGACAGATCCATGGTTTAATGGATAATTCAATGGTACATTTCAATAGACATTGCATAACCTTTAATGAGACTAAACAATGTGCACCGTTCTCAAATTGAATGACATAGATAGGCCAATATGCACACTAGTTAACCAAAGCACAACAACTAATCTATGGATGACATGTGGCAGTGAATGATCATCGGATGACATTGTTAGCTAAAAATATAACATAAGTGACATTTGGTGAAATTTGGTTTGATAATGTGGCTTCGTTGAATGGTCAGCAGATGACATCATCATCATGACATGGCGACTCTAGAGACTGACACATGACAAGCATATTGGTGTGTTTTAAATGGTCAAAGGCTAAAAAAGAGTGACAAGTGGCACCACATGGCATGATTACTTCATGTTGCTGACATCATGCACATAACACAATAAAATTAAAAAATTACTGATTATAATTTTTATTAAAACATTTTTACTCTATAGAAAAATAAAATAATAAAGCAAGAAATAGTAATATAAAAATAGAATTAACAAAAAAGAAAAATTATTTAATTAAGATAAATTAGCCAATTTATCCTTATGAAAAATTTTGACTTTCAGAACCCATGGTGTTTTCCCATCCTATAAAATAAAAAACAAAATAGTCAATTTATCTTTATGTAAACATTTGGACTCTCAGTTTTTCACAACCCGTGATTTTTTCCCATGGTATTCTTATGTAATGTAGCCTATTTAAAGGCATAAAATTCAAATTAATTTTCCACATTTAAAAATAACCAATTGTCAATTTGTTGTGCCAAATTTGATTTTTTTTGTGTGAGATCTATATATCGACATATGAATATTTTTATAAAAATTAAATTATATTATATTATAATTTAAATTATATATATAATTATTTAACAAATTAATCTAATGTCAGTGTCAGTCCTCAACCCAATATTGTTAGATGTCACATGTAAATGTTAAACATTTAAAATTTAACAAATTTAATCTAATGTCAATGGTAGCCCTAATTAGAACAAACCTATAAGTTTCTTTACTCCAGATCTCTCAAGCGTAGAGAGGGATAAAATCTCTTCGGGTGTAAACCTTATTTTTGAGTGAAAAACTTGAGGAAAGGTTTTCACCTCAAAATATTTGATCCCACTACATCAGGGGTGGATCTACGCCAATGTTTTTTTAATAATGAGTTCAAGAGTGTGTTAAAAGAGTTGCTTTATTAGTAAAATTGTTTTTTCTAATAATTAGTATTTATGTTTTCTTATATTTTTATAGATATTATTTCAATTTTATTGTGCTTAAATGTTGATATTTGGGTTAAAGATCATAGTAAGGTGGATATAGTCTAACAGAACCAAGTGCAAGATCAATTTGTAAAATCTTGAATATGTAGACAAGAGGATATTTGATATTGAACACTTATTTGATCATTTGTAATCAAATAAAGGATGAACTAGATATTTTTTTTTAAGATTAAAAGTGTAGATATTTTTTTCCTAAGTGGGAAATGACTAGGATTTCTAGATTTCTATGTTGGTTTTCACTTGTTACAACATCCTATAAATTTTATTACAACAATTTCAATGTATAGATTACTCTATCTCTCTATAAATACCTTTTCCACCTCATAGTTTCATTACACACTAAAATAATCATGCATGAATAATCACACTTATAAGGAATCTACGATTACTTCAAACATTGAACAAAATACCACTTTGGACAATACTGCATTCAGGGTCTAAATTCAATTCTTATTGAATGTTTGTAATGCCAATTAAGCATCAAACATGAATTTCCCTCTCATCAAATAAATGTCAAAATGTGGTGTTGATTTCATGCCAATATTCGATTTTGAGAAAACAATGAGAGGGAAGTATAATTCAACAATATCTTATCCAACTATGCATCTCTTTTTGGATGTAACATTGTCCTCTAATAGATGTGTAATTGACTTGTTTCCATCAAATGGTTAAAATATAAAATTTCCAACTATTGTCTCTTAAGGGATATTAAACCAACGTGTATGCTATTATACTAACTTACATTTTATGTTTACATTACATGAGAGACATGACTATGACATTAGTTTTTTGGTTTTTCATTTTCAATGTTGGAGATGTTACTTAATGAAACAAAAAAATTCCATTTTATAATAAAACTAAATAATTCTATTACGGTGTGATATATTTTTCCTTCTATCATGTGCCTTGTCTCATGCATGTATACTCTAATAACTAGAAATTTTACATTGTTCTTAATTCTAGCCTAAATATGCATTCAAAATTGAGTGATTGGAAGATGTAGATGTATAAATTCTATGTAGATTTAAAACTGCTCATGTAATTTACTAAAACATAAGACTAAAATCTACTCTACTCATCTGTGAAAAACAATTCATGATAGAGAAAGGAAATCATAAAAATGCATCATTATTCATCACAAATACACAAATATTTATCTAGGGGAAAAAACTTCTCAAAACCCCTTCCTACTTTTATTACATTAATGAAATAATAGAGAAGAAATACAATGATTGCTCAAGCCTGAGCAACCTCTGCACTCATATAGTCTATCTCACTACCTCACAGAATTTCTTTGTCCAACACTTAACCAATTTCTCAGTGTTCCAGGGTCATATTACATTGCGTTGTTCCTTGAGTAATTAGGCCCCTATTAATTAGGGAATTCCTCAATCTAGGTTGCACAATTCCTTTAGGCCAATCTCTGACTGCATGCACCACTTGTACAACTTGGAATTGTTTACAATTGATAGTAAAGTTCCCTTGAACTCCAATCTCAACTGGGCAACTCGAATTATTTGCATGCATCAATTATTTTGGGTTGATTGATTAGTTAACTAGTTGATCACTGAAGTGTGACTTCCTACACACCCCACTACTGGGCCTTCCACTAGTTCTCTAGTAGTTAGAACTAGTTTAACTAACAATAACTCAATTTAACTGAAATATATTGATATAAATTGGAAATCAATTATATTGAACTGATCTCAAGTTTCTCCAACTTTAATTAGATGAGTTAATTGAGTGACAAGTGCCATGGCACCTCAGTTCACTGCCTCCAAGTATTCTACTGAAATTGAAATTCAAATTTTAATCTAGTTTGACCAAGGTAAAGTCAAAACTAGATTTTATTGCTTCATTTTCAACATTCCCTCTTAACAAGAAAGATATTATTAGATTCCTTGATCCTTCCTCTATGGAACTCAAATTTTCCTCTTGAAAAATCCTTTTCCAAAATATTTGCATCTTGTCCCTCTGTAGGAATGTACTCCAACAACATAATACACCTCTGCACACAATCCTGTAAATGGTGATACCAGATCTCGATATGCTTGCATTGATAATGAAATGAAGTATCCTCAAAGAGTTTTAAAAAAATATGATTATCACAGTAAATCAAAATAGGATCTATCATTTGACCAAATAACCCAACAAGAATCTTTCTCATCCATATTTCCTCACATGTTGCTTGACATGTAGCCATGTAATCTACTTCTACTGAGCTATGTGCCATAGATTTATGCTTCTTGTTGTACCAAGAAACCATTGTTGACCCAACTATGAAAATTATGCCTGATGTGCTCTTCCTGTCTGATGGACTCCTTGCCCAATCTGCATTTGTGAAGCCTTGCAGCTTCAATCCCTCTATTCATCTACACCAAAGACCAAACTTAGTAATACCTTTGAGGTATTTCAACACATGATTTTTTTCCTTCTAATACATTTTGGTTGGCTCAAATATTTCTTGACTAATATGGTTAACAACATAACACATGTTTATTCATGCATTCACAAAATACATGAGTGAACCCACAAGCTTCCTGTAAATGGTAACCTCCACTTCCTCACCTGAAGTGGCATCCTCCTTCCTCCAACATTCTGCTAGAGGAGTATCCATGGGATTGCTAATCTCCATGTGAAACTTCTTCAATATCATGTTGGTATGATTTTCTTGAGAGAAAAGTAGTTCCCCATATTTGTGTCATACTTCAAAACTGAGGAATAATGTATGAGTCCCATGTCCTTCATCTCAAATTTTGTTGCAATATCCTCTTTTCAAGAACTAACCAACTTCTCATCACCAATTAAAATTAAATCATTAGAATATAATACTATAATGAATCATTTACCTTCAACAATAATATGATAAACATTTTGATCTGCTTCACTTTTGGTGAATCCCAACCCAACAAGATAGTTTTGATCCTGGTGTACCAAGCACGGGGTTCTTGCTTCAATCTATAAAATGATCACTTGAGTCTGAACACATGTGAATCTCTGTCAAAGGTCTCAAAACCTTCTAGTTGTTCAATGTACACCTCCTCCTCAATAACTCCATTGAGGAATGTTTTCTTCACATCCATCTGGTGGATCTTCCATCCCATCTGGGCTACAAGTGCTAGAATTGATCTGATGGAAGAGTATGATGCTATTGGAGCAAAGCTCTACTCAAAGTCAATTCCCTCAACTTGAGAGAACCCCTTGGCCACAAATATGGCCTTCTATTTCTCTATGCTTTCTTTACCTTGTATATCCATTGCGAACCCACCACTGATTTTTCCTTTGGTCTTTGGACCACTTCCAAAACATTGTTTCTGATAATGGAATCATATTCCTCTACCATATCAACAATCCATACTAGTTTCTCTATAGATTCCTCAAATGAGGATGCCTCGGTCTCTACAAGCTCACTCATTAGAGCCATGTAGCCAGTATACCGATCCAATGACCTCCTCTACCTGTGATGTGATGTGGGTTCTCCCACATTCTCTCTAGCATCATGCAATAATCTATCAACTTCGTTGGCTCACTTCCTTCCTTCTCTGGATGTCTGTGCTTGAGTGAATGTCTCCACTTTTTACTCCTTTGCTTGTGGCTTCTCAACAACTTGTTGAGGTTCTTCTTTGGAGCTAAAAGCTCTTGGTATGAATGCAACTGAAGCTCCCTCTCAAGAGAACACCTCATTGCCTTCTCCTCATCAAAATTCACATCCATACAAACAACTTTCACCTTGAGAGATGGAAAGTACACATGATAGTTGTAAGGTGTTTATGTGTACCCCAAAAATATGTCCAAATATGTTATTGGCTCTTGCTTTTTCCTTTATTCTTTGGAAACATGTAAATAAACTGATGATCCAAATATCCTGAAGTGTGACACATCTACTTTCTTCCCTGAAAATTATTCTTCTAGTGTACTCATGCCAAGAATTTGATGAAGAATATTGTTCTACAAATAGATCGTTTGGTTTCATGCTTCATCCCACAAGTGTAGTGGTAGGCCTTGGTCATGCAACATCACCCTTGCTACTTGCACAATAATTTTTTTCTTCCTCTCAGCCACCCCATTATGTTGTGGTTTGTGTGGTGTTGTCAACTCCTGCCGAATGCCTTTTTTTGCACAAAAAAATGTAAACTCATCCCACACATACTCACCTTCCTTATCACTCCTGAGAGCCTTCACTTTCTTGTTATTTTCTTTCTCAACAAGTGCTTTAAATTCAACAAAATTGGATAATGTCTTGTTTTTCATCTACATGAATAAGGTCAAACACTTTCGTGAGTAATCATCTACAAATATAACATAATACCTATGCTTGGCAGTGTAGGCTATCGAGAAAGGTCCACATACATCATAGTGGATCCTTTCAAGGACTGCATGCGCCTTATTGTCCTAATCATTGAAGGTGGCTTTCGTGTAGTAGTTCCCCAAGGTACACCCTTTGCATGTATCTCACTGCTCTACTTCTCCTTTGGGGAGGCCTGTATAAATATTATGCATGATCTTCAAAGTGCCATGATTCAAATGGCCAAGTCTTCTATGCCTCATACCATATATCAAAATTGTAAATAAATGTACATATCTTGTAAATTATTTGAATTTTTCATTTCTCTAACCCTTCTAATATAATTTTTGTATATATATTTGTGCGGATTTCCTAATTTTTTCTTCTTACAAATCAGAAGAGGAACTATAAGGGTTTCCATATATAGCAAGTGATCCAATTGTTTCCAAGGGATTTACCTCAAGTTTCAAAGGAAAATTAACTTTTAAAGATGAGAGAAATGTTTATGAAGTTGGAAGGTTTTCTGGCATAAACTTAAGAGGCCACAAGAAATTTTGGGCCGCCCCTTTGCATTTAATTTGAATATTTTCTAAGGATTTCCATTGCAAAGTTATTATAATTTTTTTCCGAGATTATTCTAAATTGGTATTTCGCTTTACAGGCTTGAGATAAATTATTTGTGAAGCTGCAAGATCTTTTTTGGTATAATCATAGAAAATTGGGGTTTTAATTTCCATTTAAATAAATCATATTAACTCTTTTCTACAGAGAAATTGAAAAAATTAAAGGGTTTTTACATTTCGTAGCTCATATAATTACACGTCATTTTGTGGAGGTTGTTAGCACAGAATGGTTTTCTTCATCATTTGACAAGAGGAAAATGAATTTCTTTGAAGTGATTTTGTCCAACAAGTTGTTGTTGGGGTTTTTCACTCCAAAACCAGAGATCTCAAACACACCATTCATTTTCTTATGGTGTGAAAATATCTATAGCTTGACGTCTTGCAGAAAGAGTAAATTTTTAAGGGTTTGACCTTGGGAATTTAAAGAAATTAATCATAAGACTTTATAGTATTTAAAATAAGTTTTGGGGGATAAATTATGGGCTAATCGAATTAATTCTTTTGGATTCGTTCCCATTTTGGAAGCAGTAAAATCAGAAACAATTTATCACGTGAAGCGTGCAGAATTCAGAACGATTTTGTTGCAGTTTGTTTTATCATTTGGAGTAGAGTCAATTTCTTTCTCATGAGTCGTCTTCCATTTTCTAAGCAGAAATCCAAGATTATGGAATCTTGGAAATTTAAACAAATTTCTTCTTTGGTGAGTCATCTTCCATGTTCTGAACTTACTTGCCCAAGATTTCCTTTGACATCTAGACATCAGAGCGATTTTTTTCCCTTGAATTCTGAAATTCGTCTTAAATTTTTGGGCATCTTTGCTTTGCCACAGAGACAATACAATTTCTTTCTTTTCTTTGAGCAATTCTTTTTAGAAGGTTTGGGCTAATAAATTCTAGAAGAATCATCAAGCTGTTCAAGTTTTTTGGGGAGAAAATAATCCTTTCTTAAATTCTTCCTTAGTTGTTAATCTAGCTTTTGGAGGTATTTTACTTTGAAGGAAATTGACTTCATCTTCGGAAAGAGTCTATCACTTTAATTTTTTTATAAATATATTATGAAATTTTTTCCCTCATTAATAGTTTGAGGAAGGAGCGTCCAAAATTTTCATTTTGCAAAACCTCCCTTGAAGGTTTCATAATCTTCATCATGTTTGGGCGTAATTATTGTGGAGTGAATTTTTATAACGAAGGTAAGCGAAATTATCTTAAATCGATTTCATTTGGGGAACCATTTTATCATTATAAAATTTGTACAATTATAATATAAAATTTTCCACATTGTTGTTTGTTTTACAAAAGGTATTTTCAAAGTGAAAAAAAAATAGAAATAAACCTCATTTGTCTAAAGGAACTTTTTGTAATTTTTTAGGAGGGAGCTTCGGGCCTGTAACGCCTCAACACTTCATGGGCGCGTTCGGTGGAACGGGCACGCCGGTTGGGCGTTTGGGTGAGCTCGGGAGCCATGCGACGACGGGCGCACGTCGCACCGTTGGAGAGTCACGGGCGCGCGGGTGTGCGAGCGAGTCATAACGGGTGCGTTGGTGGTGCGACGAGTCAACACGGTTGGCGTTAAGAGTTTATACCACGGCGGGCGCCCTTGGACGAGCGACCGACGAGCGAGTCGGTGGGTCGGCCGGCGCGTTGGGCGCGCGACCGACGCCACACTTGGAGGGCGAGCTAACAAACGAGGGGGTCGGCTCGGGTCGACCGAGCGCCCCAACACCCCACGAACGCGGCGTTTCGTGGGCGTCGACCAAAACGAGGGGTCGGCTCGGGTCGGCCGAGCGCCCCAACACCCACAAACGTGACGTTTCGTGGGCGACGGATGTAACGAAAGGGTCGGCTCGTGGTGGAGCGAGCGACCAAGATTCACGACGCGTTGGTATATATTGGACGAGCGTTGGTGAGTGGAAGGCATCATCGAACAGCCAAGCGAACAAGGCGAGCAAGAAGAAAAGCAACCGCAGCAACGAGTCAACAACTCGTTGGTCGAAGGCGCAGCTGAACGGAGTCGGGTCGAGTCGGGTCGAGCTCATGCAGGCTGCACCGCAGATTCTGGTCGGGTCGGGTCGTGCGCAGTTCAGGTCGAGTCGGGTCGTTTTTGGGTGCCGAGTAACGGCAGGGGCCCAGCACGAAAATTGCGATTCCGGGAGCGTCGGGTGTCGGATTGAGGTGCCGTAAAAACCAAAAGGTGCGTAATTCTGAGGAGAATCCAACCATACACGTTTGGGACGGATTGGACACACGGTCAGCTCAGAAAACGCTCTGTTCTGATTTGGAGCAACGGTTTGAGTGACCCGAGTGACCAGCACTTGGGCAGTTTTGGGCAGAACTTCCGACGGTGAACTTTGATGGTTGTACATGTCTGTTGTAAGCTAGTTTGAGGATTGGCAAGTATTAGAACTTGGCCAAGAGGCAAATAGCCTTGACTGTTGTACTTGTACTTTTATGAAACATAATATCCGGGCAGACTCATTTTAAAAGGGAGTTGCCCCTCCCTTGTATGTATGGGCGTACTTGTGGTTTGATATTGATGTTTATGTTTATTTCCGCACATTGAAAGAACATTTGTAATAATAACTAACGAATTTTGCTTAAGGCGTAGTCTGGGTACTTGAGTATTTCGCAAAAGAAAAAGTACGGCAGTGCCGCACCTGCCTACATAGAGCGGTTGAGAGACACCCGTGGTGTAGGGGCGTGACAAGTGGTATCAGAGCCTGATACGGATTGCATGACAAATGGTATCGGATACCTCCGCAGGGAGCTTTTGCTAAAGCAGGAACACGGTTGCAGAGCTGCAGTTGGTGTTGAAGCTGACTTATATATTTGGGGTTTCTCTTGAGACCTTAGCTGAAGCAAGGCAATGGCCAGGGCTAGAGCTACAAAGGAAGACTTTGGAAGTAGGCTGTGTATATCTTTGAGAAGTATGGGTGAAATCGAAGACGAGTTTCGTGAGTTGAAGAAGACCCTTTGTGCAATGCATGCAGAAGGGATATCCGACACGAACCGGGATGAATTCAACCAACTTATGAAGATGTTGGACAGTTATGGGAAGGAGCTCAAAGAAATGAAAAGTGAGCTTATAAAGGGGTATATGGCTAGACCGAGAGATGTTGAGGATGTGGATGAGGAGAAGGAAGAACTTGTAGAACAAGTTGAACCCTAACCAAGCACATTACAAACATTGCAGGTCGAACCACACAAGGATGTTGCAGATGTGGAAGATGTCAAGGATGAACTTGATAACCAAGTTGGACCAAGACCAAGCACATTGCAAGCATCGATGTTGGACGATTCTCATGAGGATGTTATGAAGATGGAAGAGATGAAGGACGAACTTGTGACACAAGTTGAACCAAGACAAGACACATTGCAAGCATTGGTGGGCAAACCACATGGAGATGCTGCAAATGTGAGCATGATCGAGGAGGAACTTGATGAGCAGGTGGTACCAGGATCGAACACATCAAAGGCATTGATGAGGATGGAGGACACTCACTTGAGGAGTCTTCATGGAGAAATGACTTGTGTTTCATGGAAGCATAAGGAGGATGGACCGAATATGGGGATGAGAAAGAAGATGGCTTCTTTGTTAACACCATGGATGACTTCTCCTTGGATGCACACGATGAGACCTTGCACATTGATGGAACAAGGGACATGGGACGATACAAACCTTGTTGAGGCAATTTGTGACCCTACACTTGATGGTCCAAATGCCCTGGACAAGGGTGGAACGTGATGACCTTTGTGATGGAAGGGGTCATGCTTAGCCATGTAGAATGGCAAGTGCCCGGCATGACCCACACACTACCTTGGTGGCAGGGCACGTTGGTGGAGTAGACTTCTTCATGGCTCAAACAAGATGGACCTCTTGGCAGACCTTTAGTGGGGGAGCAGCTTGAAGGAAGTACTCGTAGAGATGATGGAGGTAGGAGTGACCGAGAGCACTTCACTTCGATATGTTGGGGCATGATGATGATGAGAGTTGAGTTGAGTTCACTTGGATGAACACATGGGCAGCCAAAGTCATGGACATGGACTACGTGAAGATCTTTTATAGATGGACTGATGGGATGTTGTTCACCATGAACAACTTGGACATTGGTTGGATGAGCAGCCTATGAGACATTCATATGTTTGCAGAGTGAGCACTTGTGATGGCACTCATGGCCAATACAAGTAGGCTTACCAACGCTTTGGATATGATGAGGCATGGGAGTTCATGATGGAGATGCCTTGGTGGTACACACTTTGGCATGGGCTTGAGTCTACTTGACTTAGCCACACTTATTACTTTGATGATGCTTGGAGGATGAGCCTACTTTGCATACAAGTAGGGCACATGGATTAGCATCATGAACAGCATGTTGTGGATGAGATGGATACACTTCATGGACCCAAACATGGCACTTGGATGAGGCTCATTGTCTCCTGCTCAGGACAATGACGACCTCTAACTTATGAGCAGGCCATGGAGCGAGATGGAGCACTTGATAGCAGGATGTTTTGGCAGTCGTGATAATGGGAGGAACATATGTTCTTATGGAGGAGACGTTCGGTTGGATTAGCTACCCAACTTGTCACTACACAAGGGGTACCAACACATGATTTCTTGCAGAATTGAGACATGACCAAGGCATGTAGCAGGTCAAGAGCGTTCACATCTGGATGCTATTCATATTTTCATAACAGAGTTGGAGACATGAACACCTTTGGAGGATGTTGGCGTCATCAACACTTTGCGGCGACAATTGCGATGATACCGTGCACATGGGTGCGACAACAGTTCGTGCAGCGACACTTTGGTGGTAGTTGCGACGATATTTCACACATGGAGTTGTGATGGACCGTGCGACGATGGGATGAAGTTTTCAAGGGACGACAACGTTTTGAAGTGGGGGAGAATGTAACGCCTCAACACTTCATGGGCGCGTTCGGTGGAACGGGCGCGCCGGTTGGGCATTTGGGTGACCTCGGGCACCGTGCGACAACGGGCGCGCGTCGCACCGTTGGAGAGTCATGGGTGCGCGGGTGTGCGAGCGAGTCATAACGGGCGCGTTGGTGGTGCGACGAGTCAACACGGTTGGCGTTAGGAGTTTATACCACGGCGGGCACCCTTGGACGAGCGACCGACGGGCGAGTCGGTAGGTCGGCCGGCGCATTGGGCGCGCGACCGATGCCACACTTGGAAGGCGAGCTAACAAATGAGGGGGTCGACTCGAGTCCGACGGCGCCCAACACCGAATATCGGCATTTGTGGCGTCGTCTCGTCGAGGGTGTCGGCTAAGGTAGTGGCCCCCAACACCCACAAACATGACGTTTCGTGGGCGACGGATGTAACGAAAGGGTCGGCTCATGGTGGAGTGAGCGACCAAGATTCACGATGCGTTGGTATATATTGAATGAGCGTTGGTGAGTGGAAGGCATCATCGAACAGCCAAGCGAACAAGGCGAGCAAGAAGAAGAGCAACCGCAGCAACGAGTCAACAACTCGTTGGTCGAAGGCGCAGCTGAACGGAGTCGGGTCGAGTCGGGTCGAGCTCATGCAGGCCGCACCGCAGATTCTGGTCGGGTCGGGTCGTGCGCAGTTCAGGTCGAGTCGGGTCGTTTCTGGGTGCCGAGTAACGGTAGGGGCCCAGCACGAAAATTGTGATTCCGGGAGCGTCGGGTGTCGGATTGAGGTTCCGTAAAAACCAAAAGGTGCGTAATTCTGAGGAGCATCCAACCATACAGGTTTGGGACGGATTGGACACACGGTCAGCTCAGAAAACGCTCTGCACTGATTTGGAGCAACGGTTTGAGTGACCCGAGTGACCAACACTTGGGCAGTTTTGGGCAGAACTTCCGACAGTGAACTTCGATGGTTGTACATGTCTGTTGTAAGCTAGTTTGAGGATTTTCAAGTATTAGAACTTGGCCAAGAGGCAAATAGCCTTGACTGTTGTACTTGTACTTTTATGAAACATAATATCCGGGAAGACTCATTTTAAAAGGGAGTTGCCCCTCCCTTGTATGTATGGGCGTACTTGTGGTTTGATATTGATGTTTATGTTTATTTCCACACATTGAAATAACATTTGTAATAATAACTAACGAATGTTGCTTAAGGCGTAGTCTGGGTACTTGAGTATTTCGCAAAAGAAAAAGTACGGCAGTGTCGCACCTGCCTACATAGAGCGGTTGAGAGACACCCATGGTGTAGGGGCGTGACAGGGCCCCACCTTATCTCTTGACTTGCACAATTTGGTTTTAATTTAATTTCCCTAAGAACTTCAATTAATTATCATTTATTTGGTCTAATTAGCTTTTGTTTATATTTAACAATAACTATTTGGCTAATATATTTAAGTTAATTGAAATTATGTATTTAAATAATCAGTTGTGCTTATATAATTTATATTTTCACTAAAGAAGCATCTAGTGATATCATTAAATTTGATCCTTAATGCATTTCACATCTAAGAGCAACTTCTAAATTAAACGCACTTTAGCATTTCTCTCTAAGCACTTTCTTTCATTGAGTTATCTTTACATGCTACATTAAAGCATTCTTATAAGTTGATCTCATTGTGATTTTGTTTTAAGTGTTTATCGTAATTTTTTTCACAAGTAGATTATTATTTCTCATTGAAACATTGTGTTTTTCATTCTCATCGTGCATTTGATCATTATAAATGGAATTGTGGGCTTACTTTTTAATTGCAATATTGTTCTACTTTGTAAATCATAATTACTTGCAATTCGTTCTTTAAGCTGTTTACAACTCATATTTCGGGTTGTCTTGATCTATCTTACTAACAATGTTTCCTTGCAACATTACTTACCTTGTGGCTTGAGGTATAATGTATCATTGAACAAGTTCTTTAATTTATTTTAGCATTTTATGTTTTCACTGTTTTCTTATGATTTCATCGTAAGTGTTATATTATTTTAACTGAAGTCATCTATCTCACATTGATCAATTTAATAACTTGCCCTCTAATCGTAATTCAAGCTACCTAGAGAAGTAATTGCCTTGCCTCAAATCTCATAGAACTTGTAGGTTCTCAACAACTTTCCCTTCATCATCCACCCTTTCACCTTTCAGGGATTACCCCCGTTACCTTCTTTAAGAGAGAGCTAGAATGGAGTGAGTAGGGATGAAAGTGACAACCCCTACTTTGAGTGTTGCGCCTTAGGTGTAGACATTAGGAGACAACATTTTTTGGCACTGTTGTTGGGGATAATTTTTTTTGTCCTTAGTCCTCATGAAATTTTTATAATCTTCTAATATTTTTCTCCATTCATTAGCCCGTCAAGGGGCACAACATTTTTTGGTGTCATTATCGAGGACCAATTTATTCGACCTTGGCTTTGCGACATTCATCTTCTCAATCTTTCATCATTTATTATCCCATCAACACAATATTTTCTTGCACCATTGTATTTCTTCATGTTTTCATCTCCTTATCTTTTTACTATCGCTAATCCTTTCATATTATGTATGTGCACCTATAACACCTAGAAATTTGGGTTGGCTTTTTGTTTGGGTGGCAACTCCACTTATTCATCCATTACTTCTCAGACAAGAAGCCCTCCCTAATATCCAGTTGCTTCTCCCTGAATAACTTTTTAGTTTTTTACTTTTGGACCTTTGATATAGATTCATGTTCAAGTGGTGACTCCACTATTTTCATTTCTTACAAGAATTCTACTATAAATTCACTTCTTGGGGGTATTCCTGATTTTCTTGAACAAGGATATCTCTCTCTAGCATCCATTTTTCCCTTCCTTTTTCCCTTTAAGAAACTCATCATGGATAAATTTTTTTCTCATTATGAATTTACTAACATTCATGGAACTCTGTATTATTATCCTTATGAAGTCTGAGAAAACATCAACGAATCCTCCTTTTCAATGTGACAATGATGTTACTGCCAAGACTCACCTTCAAAATTTCAGCCTCTGTAAAAATAAGTTTCACCCACATTCTGACCATGAAGATGTGAAGACAAAGATTTTCATTCTCACCTTATCTGGATATTCCTTAGATTAGTTTACTAAGTTTCCCGGTAACACTACAATAAATCATCGATGCTTTTCAAGATAAATATGGAGATAAGAGAAAGGTCAAAGTGAAAGTAGAAGTAAAGGAAACTAAGGAAGCTGAAAATTATTTTATCAAGTAATTAAATCAAATGGTTAAGGATATGCAACTAAATCAGGCACAGGTAATTAAGAATATGGAGACTAACCAGGCTCATCTCATTAAGAACATGGAACTTAATCAAGAAAAAATAATAACATATCATGCAAAAGAAATGGGTTCCATGGAAGATAATCATGTCACTCTTTATAACAAGTTTTTGGTTATAGAAGAAAAACATGTTGCGGAAATGAAGATCATGAAAGTTAATCACTAATGATAATATAGATACCGTGCAAAACCATTTTATCACCATGGAAGCAAATCATGAGAAATAAATGATTGTTATTCAAGTAAATCATAACACAATGATAAAGGACATGGGAACTAGTTAGATATCTCCTTAGAACAGATTGTTGGCCATGGAGGAAAAACAAATACAATTAAAAAAACTATGGAATAATTTCATGCAAAGGAAATATTTTATAAAATTTAATCATTATAATCATATGATTATTATTCAGAATAAGTTGGACAAAATGGAAAGATCTCATATACAGAAGTTCCAACCCAATTCAGATAATAAAGAGTCATCAACGAATCATAAGCCTCTGTGTTTTCTGAAGCAAGATCCATCCTATTATGATAAGGTCATTTTTTCCATTGAAAAGTGGGTGATTGAAGGTGATCCAGATAAAAGGGAAACATAAGGAAATTGAATTAATACATATAATTTTAATCTATCACCTTTGAGAGAGTAGATGTGGAATGAAGGCAAGAATTTCACGAATATATTGCATACTTCAAATTTTTCACCTGAAAATTTTTAAAATCAAGCAGAATGTTTGACATCATTAGCATCACAGCCTACCACAAAGAAAAGTATGAAGTAGAAGAAAAAAAGAAGGAAGCCTAATAAATTTGATGTCCTTATACAACATAACAGTGGGATAAGTCAGATTCCTAAAATGATTAGGATTGCACATGAAACATCTGAGAAGCAACCTATGGATCTGCCAAAGAGGAGGAAGGTTATCAAAATGGAATTAATTGAAAGCATATGATTCCATAGGGAATCGTTTGTATTGTATTTCGAACCCTTCTCCTTATTATTTCTGTTGTTAGAGTAGTTTTCATTTCAGCATTATGTTTCATAAATTGAGTTTCACTTCTGTCTTTAGGCTATATTTACGTTTTGAGAGCTTCAATTTCACCTAGTTAATGTTATATGATGATTTTTGGATTACATTTGGATGTACGCTACTTATATGAACTTGTGTGTTCCTTGGATGCAAATTTTGGATTCTCACATTCCTTCAATGAAGCAATGTGTCCCCAAGTCAAGCTAGATGTTGACCACTCTATGTCAACTACCTTATAGTAGTAGACAATTTCAAAAAGGAATTTAATTATGTTTGAGCAATAAAATATCTAGGATTCATCATCAACATTTTTCAATTCATCAAAATTGTAAACCCAAATTCTGAAAGTCTATTGTAAATGACTAGTATGACCATTTAATTATGTAACAATGCCTAGGTAAGCCTTTTATTTTGGTGAAAAATTTCAACCTAGGATATTTTTCATCTCACCGAGTTATGTGTGTTTCTAAACGCAGACATGCAGCAGAGTTTTTCCCTCCAACTTAAACCCCTAAGCTAGGATGGAGTTTATTGACAAGGTCTTAGGTAAGTCCTAGTGTTATATCGAGTCTTTTGTAAAAGTGTGTTTGGTAATAATTTAAGCACATTTGGAAAAATTATTTTATTACAAACACACTTGGTTTACTAAATCATATTGAATCGCATAATTGGATAAATTATTAAGGGTTTATATCTAAAGGTGTTTTCCCCTTTCAAGGGTTGAATTAATTGTAATATCTTGATGTAAAAAGATATTTTGGTGCATGGTCCCTCATATTTAGACACCATGGAAAAAATATTTATGGGTGGAAAATTTTATTAATACCCTTTAGTGTCAATTAATTAATTTCAATGGTCAAAATAAATTAAAATCTTAAGACAAAAATTAATTAATTTTGAGTAAAAAATGATTATTTTTTATTTTCGATTTTCTGGAAAAAACAAAAAAATATTATCCAAAAAATGGTAAGAAAATAAAAAATGAGAGAAAAAATAAATTCTCTCCAAGTGAAAAATATTAAAAAAGGGAATGTGAACTTTCTCATAAGGGAATTTCCACAAATCAAGTAAGAAAATATTCAAGAAAATATTTCCGGTCCAGAAAAATCATTTTTTTAAGAAAAAATGAGTTTATGGTCCAAGTTGATCAAGTGAATGGGGATTTTTCGAGGAGAAAATGTCAGGGAAAAAAATATTTTTGGACCAAGGAAAAAGGAATCATCAAGGAATTCAATTTTTTTCTCTAGCAATCAATGGTGAGATTGTTTCAACACAGATCAAGCATTCAATCAACCAATAGCAAGTTAAATATATGCACCTTCATGGATCTAGCTATTTTTCACTTGGAAGAGTATGTAGAGCTCTCATCTTTTTCATATAAGGAAGCATATTCTCCTCATTGCAACACATATGATCCTTGGACTTTGTATTGGTTTTGAAAGCTCTGTAATTTTTCTTGTGCAATAAAAGAAAAGACTTTAGGGTTATACTACGATGTCCTCTCAATTTATTATGGTAATGTGTATCATCATCTGCTTATAATTTCTACTTGGTGTTAGATTCTTCTTGAATTAATTATCTATTTTGATCTATAGTTGCTTGTTTGCATCTATATTTCAGTTTGAGCATGTTGATTAGTTAGACCTGGTGAGTTCTTGTTTGAATCTCTAGGGCTTTCTATCACTATGTGAATTATTCTTTTTGAGTTCTAATAAGATTTGTTAAATTTGTTTTGGTAGAAATATTTTTTTTGTGCAGATATCGACGACTTGGGGATATTCTTTCTTGAATTAACCAAGTAATCAAGCTAGGTATTTGGGGAAGTTCTTGCTTAAACCACCCATTTACTTAACATGCAATGACTAAGAACTTGTGGTGGATATCTTAAGGGCTTGATCATATGTAAAATTTTAAAAGAGAGTTTTCATTCCCATTTATTTTAAAAGAAAAAACTATATTTCAATTTTTTAATTTATTGAGTTTTAATGATCCATTTTCTATTTCTAGAGCTATTTTATCTGATCCATGGGCAGGGGTGTCCTCATGCCCATAGATTGAAATTGTAAATTAATTGTACATATCTTGTAAATTATTTGAAATTTTCATTTCGCTAACCTTTCTAATATAATTTTTTATATATATTTGTGAGGCTTTCCTAAATTTTTCTTTTTTAGAAATCTGAAGAGGAACGATAAGGGTTTCGATCTATAGCAAGTTCTCTAATTGTTTGCAGGTGAATTTACCTCAACTTTGAAAGGATTTTTTTTTTTAAACTGGGTTTCAAAGAGGAGTGAAATGTTTATGAAGTAGGTTTTTCTGGCATTCACTTAGCAGGCCACAAGAAATTTTAGGTTGGCTCTTTACATTTTTTCAATATTTTCAAAGCGTTTTCATTGCAAAATTTTTATAAATTTTTTTCGACGTTATTCTAAAATGGGATTTCACTTTACACGCTTGAGATAAATTATTTGTGAAGCCGCAAGTGTTTTTTGGTATAGTCGCAGGAAATTTGGGTTTTAATTTCCATTTAAATAATCATTTTAACTCTTGTTTGTAGAGAAATTGAATAAATCAAGGGGTATTTAAATTTCGTGGCTCATATAATTACAGATCATTTTGTGGAGGCTGTTAGCACAGAAAGGTTTGCTTCATCATTTGACAAGAGGAAAATGAATTTCTTTGAAGTGATTTTGTACTGAAATCTGGCAGGGAAAGCACTGTTCAGAAGCTTGGGAATTATTTCTAATTTATTGAGAAATAAGCAAGTTGTTGGGGATTTTCACTCCATAACCAGAGATCTCAAACAAGCCATTCATTTTATTATGGTGTGAAAATCTCATATCTTGACGTCCTGCAGAAAGAGTAATTTTTTAAGGGTTTGAACTTAGTAATTTAAAGAAATTAATCATAAGAATGTATAAGATATAAAATATTTTTTTTGGGATAAATTATGGGCCAATCGAATTAATTATTTTGGATTTGTTCCCATTTTGGAAGAAATAAACATAGAAACAATTTATCACCTGAAGCGTGCAAAATTCAGAATGATTTTTTTGAAGGTCATTTTATTATTTGGAGAATAGTCGATTTCTTTCTAAGGAGTCGTCTTCCGTTTTCTGAGCCAAAATAAAAATTATGGAAGCTTGGAAATTTAAACCAATTTCTTCTTTGGCGAGTCGTCTTCCATGTTCTGAGATTGCCCACGATTTCTTTTGACGTCTAGCTATCAAAGCGAATTTTTTCCCTGAATTTTGAAAGTTGTCTTAAATTTCCGGGCATCTTTCCTTTGCGACAAACACAATAGAAATTCTTTCTTTTCTTTTAGTGATTATTTTTAGAAGTTTTGGACTAATAAATCCTAGAAGAATCTCCAAGTCCGACTTTTTGGTCGTTAATTTAGCTTTTGGAAGAATCTTATTTTAAGGAAATTGACTTCATCTTGGGAAGAGAGTTTATCAATTTAATTATTTTATAATTACATTATTAATTTTTTTTCCTCATTAATAATTTTAGGAGAGGGTGTCCAAATTTTTCATTTTGCAAAACCTCCCTGAAACGTTTCATAACCTTCATCAAGTTTGGGCATAATTATTTTGGAGCGAATTTTTATAATGAAGAGAAGCGAAATTATCTTAAATAGAATTCATTTGGCAATTTTTTTATCATTATAAACTTTTTTAAATTATTATATATATATTTTTTTCCATTGTTGCTTTACTGAAGGTATTTAATTTCTATCCATGAACCTATCTTCAAAGATTAAAAAAAAAAAACCCTCATTTGTCTAAAGGAGCTCTTTGAAATTTTTGTTGACATTTAATATTTGGGATTATGTAAATCCAAGTAAATATTGTAAATATAAAAATGAAGGGAATTGGAACACAAAGATAAAATGGGATATGAAACCCAATATTATCCCTCTCCATGTATATATTCATGTTCTTTGTTAATGCAAATCCACAATTCGCCTTGAGAAGTTACCTCCTGGTCTGACATGGTATCAGAGGTAGCCCCATTTTTTGCTTCCTTTTCGCCCTTGTAAGTCCCTCCTTCCTTTGTTCTGCATATTTTGCAGACTGGCACCTTTGCCATATCCCTGCAAAATATCGTATTCTATACATGGAGGTGTGAAGAATGGTGTGATGGCATTTAAGCACTGGTTCATTGTGGTAATATTCCCCACTCACCCTTCCAGTGCATACATTCAAGACATATCATTTTCATGGCATCAAATTGACAATGATAAGCTTCTTCATGCAGGATTAAGGATTTGTTCCCATAAAATGAGAAGAGTCTCCTTGCTCACTTGCTTTTGCACCAACCATTGACCATATTATTTCCTTCTTTTCCCGAGTCCAACCCAAGTGCCATTCAGGACTTTGTATGTACAACTCGTAATTATACAAGCTTATTGTGCTTACTGCTCACCTGCTTATGTGAAACGAAAAGTTGTTGCTATTCCTCCACCGTATTCGTCTGGAGTTCTCCACCATAGTATAACCGAGAGGGATTGATTTATTGAATTTTAATTCATTTATTTTTATGTGTGCATAATATTTCCAATTAGCTATAAGCTAGTTGGAATATTAAATTTTGTTTTTTCTTCTTAATTTGTTGAATAAGAGGGTATGGAGACCCATAAATCTTCTTAGCTGAAATAAAATCAGTGTTAATGTGAATGGAGATCACTTTAGTGGTTTGATAAAGCGCCCTTATGTGTGAAAAGGGGTTGGAGCATGTAGACTGGGTCAACTTTGACCAAATCAACAACGTTGTCATGGAGGAGTGGACATTCATTATGGGACAATGTAGTTTTGGAGGGAGACTCTATGCATGGAAGTAGTGGCATTAATGAGTGGGGCCAAGGGTGAGGAAGCTCACCACTTATATAAGGAAGGGGATGGAGGCCATAGAATATATGTTTTAGATTATTATTTTGATATGGTCTGTTAAGACTTGTTTTCTCTCTTCAACTATTTAGCTAAGATTGCAGTGCTGTTTAGCACAGGGTGTTCCCGAGCAGGAATCCAGCCTTCATCCTTGGGGGATGTTGAGTTTCCACTCAAGAGAAATATATCCACTATATTTCCACATTCCGGCATCAGACCAAGCTCCATCTTTCTTCTACAGTGCATTTTCTGCAGAGGGTTGTGTTGTATTGTAGGGTGCAGCAGTGGAGAGTTGATTTGGGTGATTTCTGAGCTAGATTTCAGTGGACGAAGGTTTCCCTCCATTGGGAAGCTAGTAAGGTAGGCCCTTGAGCCTTATTGCAGCATTTGGCACCAGGCCACACTATCTTTTGCCCCAACAATGCAGTTTCACTCTTAAACTATGTTATTTTTGGGAGGAGTTGTAGTGGTGGTTTCAGTACACCATTTGGGGAGAAGGTTTTCCAGTGAAGGGATAAACCGTTCATTTAGAAAGTCTATTGGAGGAGGCTATATTATTTGCTACATCAGATCAGCCACATCTTTCCAACTATGTAGTTGCAGTGAATCTTTATTCCTAGGGCTTTGATTCATTTCTTGTATATTGGTGTGTTTTTGAAAACCCTATTGGGTTCTTGTTGGAGGTTGTAGAGAGCCTTGATCTTCATTGTATACTATCTCCTGAGGCATATATCATCCATTTAATCTTTTGTATATTCATTTTTTGTAGAAATTCTCTTATGACTGTGCTCTAGCAGTCTTCCGACATTTTCGTATAGTAGCAATACCTCATTCTTGAGGGGATTTACTCATTGGAGGGTTGTTGGTTTTTTCTTGTATGTTTTGGGCCCAATTATTTTGTACATGTTTGCTATTGTTATGATGAATAAGAAAGCTCCATATTGGTCTCATATCTTGATGTGATGTTATACACTACTATTTCCATGTTTATGCACTATATTTTTGCTTTTCCCATTTGGGAATATTACAGTGCTATCGGAGCATAATCTTGGCTCAACGTGTGCAACTTAAGACAATATGTCATCAAAAGAAGGAGATCCTCTCACAGATGGAGAAAAGAGGTATCTTAGAAGAAACCGGAAGTATGATTATATAGATGATAAAGAAGAAAAGGGTAAAACCTCTTTATCAGGAGAATATGAGGAGAAGGAGTTTCCTAAGCTTCTTCTTCGAACTATGCAAGAAATTGCAAGAGAAATAAAGGAGATGACGATGGATAGACACAAAGAATCCCCTAAAGGGTTTCTACATGGTGAAGGCTCCAACATTTCTCATCATGGGAGTGATCAACTAGTGAAGCAACAGGTTTCCCAATGCTCAACAATGCCTACATTTTTAGCAGTGGGAAATGAAGGGTTTCAAGAAAAAGGAACTCTTGAAGACTATTTTCTCAAGTATGTGTCTCAATCTCAGAGATTCAAGGATCATTTGAGTTTTCAAAAATTCTGTCAGATCAAGTATAATAGGAGACACCGACATCACAATAGAGGTTGAGGATTCATACAGAATCATGACCTACACCGAACTATGGGCATATTTTTCTGACCCAGCTTTCATGGGTCATCTAAATGCACTTACAAATCATAGGTAGAGAAGCTAGACATCTACTTCCAGCTGAACCAATTACTGGAGATGGAGGCCATCAAAATAGTGGTGCTGCACCTTGAGGGTGAAGCACATGATTAGTGGTTTCATGGACTTTCCACACTGGGTCAGGCCAATGTGTCTGCATATTCAGAGTTCATAAGGAGGTTGGTGGAGAGGTTTGATCAAAGAGACCCAGAGGCACCTTTCATGGGGCTAGCTAAGCTCAAACAATTGGGTAATCCAAAAACTTATTTTTCTGAATTTCTAAAACTTTATGTTATTGTTCCTGATTTATTTGCAGCAAGGAGGGTCTATATGTTTATTGATGGGCTGGCAGAACCTCTTCATGGGTTGGTTAAATCTACCAAACCCACTACCCTTAAAGATGCCATTGAGAGGGCTAGATATCTACAAGATGCCTTACCCAAAGAAAATGCAACATTTCAGAAAAAGCCCACTTTTCCATCAAAGGGAAAAAATGAGAAGACTCATTTTTCAAAGGAGAGCCAAAACAAAGTACCTCTTAGTGATGATGTCCAAAGAGATTTGAGGAGAAGTAGTCTTTGCTTCACATGCCAAGAATCATGGGCACCTGGACATAGATGTGCAGAAGGAAAGACACACTATATAGAGGTATTTTCAGATGATGAGGAGGAAGAATAAGAAGAACCAAAAAGAGGTCATAGCGCTGGGATAGCAGGAGAGGATCTACCACCACCAGGAGGTGGGAATGGAGCATTTCTCCAATTGGAAGGGTCATTGTATCATTAAGAGCAGTACCCAAGCACTTGAACTGGAGGGTTCAAGGTTTCATTTTGGATCAGATGGTTTCAGTTTTGATTAACAGTGGGGCTACCCACAACTTTATTGATTCCCAACTAGTGCAGACGAGGGCAATACCCACTAATGATTTAGAGGGATTTTCTGTTTTGGTCCCGGGAGCTAGAACTTGTTGGGCCTCTATTTTTCTTTGCTTTATAGCACTTTTTACTCAAAATCACTCATGCTTTTGTTTAGCTTGAATAGTCATTTTCATAGTTTTGTGCATTCTCGGAGATAATAAGTAAGTATTTTCTATTCCTTTGTTTTAATGAGATTTAAACATTAAAGGCATATTTAATAATAGTTTGTGTGTTTGCTGGTTTACAAAGTTGGTTATATGCCTATTTTGATAGAGGAAAAGTTCCTGCACCACACATTCTTGCACTAGTACCAGTAGGGTTCCTGCACCAGCATTGCAAATTAATAAATCTGCTCAAAATCCGCATAATTTCTAAATTACCAAGTTTCACCTTGGTTTTTATGCAAATGGAGGTGAATTATGGAAATCCGAGCAAATGGGTTTTTCACAAATATAACCAATTATCCTTAACCGAAACTGTTTCTTAAGATTCAAAGTATTCCAAAAGTTACAAACAGGTCTTTGAAGCACTTTTATAAAAAAAGACTATTTTTTTAGAATTCTAGAAAACAAAGTCAACAAGTTTCTAGATTGCCAACTTCTACCTCGGTTTTTGTGCAGATGAAGGTAAATAAATAAATTCCGCGACATGGGTTTTTTTCCCAGTATAGGAAATTGAGTAAGAGGTAGGCCGTTTTCCAAAATACGTAATGGTTGAGGAGATACGAAGGGCGCTCTAGAGGCAGTTTGTTAAAATTACCAAATTTTCCAGAATTCTAGAAAAATCCCAGAATTGGAAAATTCGTATTAAATCTCTATTATTTTAATAGGGGAACGGTTATACTGTTATAATATGCAATTAGAATTGGTTAGGATTCAATCCCCATATTCCTTGCAAAGGAACAACTTGTTTTAATCATTATGAAAGATTATAAGAGGAGGAATGACGCACGTAGAAAGGAGGACGGTGGAGGAGCGACGCTACAGCAGTGTCATTGTAACTTTGTTTTGCTAGTATCACCCAGATTTGGGCTGGACTCTATATTTCATGATGTACTTTGCCTTTGTGAATTAATAGGAAGAAGGAGCTCCACCTCATGATTTTCATATCTTATCTGTTCCTTTAAACAAATGAGTCTGATCTAAGTTACCGAGCAGAGTTTCTATTTGAAAGGGAAATGCGTTGGTTAGCTAGGGCCCAGCCAACCTAGCACGTTTACCCTATTTTCTGTTCTTGTAATTTATGTTTATACTGCTAACTGTGATTTAATGTACAACACATGAATTCTTGTTTGAATGAAAGCAGATCTGCAGTGTGAGGTAGTTAGAATTTATTTTCCTACTTCTGATTTTGGATTGGTTTTTCCCGCTTGGTCTAAGCAGGATAAATAACCCTGCACTAGTGCACGTTGGTGTGCTATTCACTTTCTACAGTTCTGTTTGATTTGGTTTCCCCTCTTGGTCTAAGTAGGAGAAATAAACCTGCACTAGTGCACGTTGGTGTGTTATTCATTTCGGCAAGCCTTTCTAGTTTACTTCCCGCAATTTTCTTGCTTTCATTAAACATTTTATGAAGGATAAATGATATGGATTGTTTCTTTATTTCTACACTTTGTTAAAATTAGAAAAAATCATTTTTATGTGTGCAATTTGATTTCCTAGTATAATAACACCTGCAGTAATTAAGCACTTATTTCAAGAATTAAATGCTAAGTGAAAGAAACTCTGATCTGGTGCAAGAACTAGTTTCTTGTTGCGGGATCTTAGTGCTTTGAACCTAGAAAATTTCAAGCCCTTGCATGAAATAAAAAAAACCCTTGGTAAAGACACCATTTATACCTCCTGCATAAACCTCTGTTCCTGCACTAGTGCAAGCAGACTACAATAGTGCAGGACAGATTAGTGCAAGAAAGAAATCTCTAAAGAAGCAGGTTTGAGGGCCCATTCTATGAGACTGCCAAGTGTCTCTGCTAAAGAAAAACATAACACATACTCAGTAATTAAAAATTGATCAGTTGGAGTGATTGCCTTTTTATTTTGATTCCTATGCAAATGCATTCTTTCTTGTTCCAGCACTAGATTACTTTGATGATTCAGTGATCTTTTCTGCAAGCTTTTCTTTAAAGTAGAATTTTTTTATCAGGAAAATTCATACCATCTCTGGCATTTCCTGTGCTTCATCTCTAAGTTTACGAATCCTTCGGGTTGAAAATTAAGTGTTGAGAATTTTGCTTAAGTGCAATTCCTACACCCAACATTTTGGTGTTGTTGCCAGGGAGGCGATTTAATTTGGTAAGAATTTTCTATTGATGCAATAGGAGTAAGTCTACCTTTATCTTTTTGTATTTTTTATGCAAGTGTGGTGAGCTTTATTTCAGCCAATAAATTTTAAAATCAATTACCTTCATATCCTAATGTTTAACGTTATATAATTTTTGGGGTGTTGTAAGAACCCCTGTTACTAATGTGTGTGGAAATAGGGACTATCAATCAACCAGATGGACTTGAAGATGATAAATATGAAGGACCTCTCACAAGCCCTACCAGCTACTGGGATCTTGACCTCTACCTCTCAGGAAGAGAACTTCTTGACAATATTCAAGAACTTGTCCATTTTTCCACCACCACAAGAGGATTTGGAAGTCTGTTTTGATTTCCCTGACTAGTCATCTAAGGAGACAAATGAATCATGCACTATAATCAATGGAGAACATCCACTGGAACCTGATATCGAGAAGTTCTTGACATGTCTATCATCAGATCCAAAATGTAATCAAGAGACTAATCACCCTACGGAGAATAATCAACATGACATGGAAGAAGAGGATGAGCAGCATGGGCCAAATCAAGAAATGGACCAAGAATACCATGATCATATCGAACATTGGTTCTAAACAATGACTCAAGTGAGGGAGTATTCTTTTCTTTTAAAACTCTTGTTGTCATATCAAGTACGTTGGTTGGTTCTTCATGCTCATCTACACTTTCAAGTTTGTATGATAAATTTGAGCATGAATATATATTTTCACCTGATCTGCACATGGCTTCATTGGAAGTACTCCTATACATAAAAGGAAGTCTCCTGCCTCTTAGGTAAAGTAGGGTAGGTGAATAAAATGCTATTAGGGTTTTTTATTTTTAAAGTGTAGTCACTAAAACTACTTTTGATCTACATTGGTTGTTAACACACACATATGTGACACATCTTGTTGAGTATGATTCACTCTAATACCTCATGATTTTTCAAAGTAGCCATGACTAATTACTCTAAGAAGTTGTCATCTGATATATATAATTTCAGTTTCCCTTAGAAGGTACTCTTGGAAACCCCTTATGGAGGACCACTCTTGTTCAGATCATAATAAGTTATTCATGAGAACAGTAGCATTCTTAATTCAAGGAGTCTTTCAGTCATTATCCGGGATATATTTAATAAGTCTTTGGGGCAGAGGAGCTAGTTAGTAATGATTAGTCATTAAAAAATTTTCACGCCATCTCGTACTCTTAAGGATTAGATCTGTCTCCCCACTTATTAAGTAACCTTTTAGGTTAATCATAATCAGAGTATATAAAATATTTAGGGGAGGATAGGAGGTCTCATGATGAGCCGACCTACCATGATCATGAGACCTAGCATGCATGACATTACTGCTTCTAGTCACCAAGCCAGAGTAATGGCTTTCAACAGAAAAGCTGGAAGACAGGAGGTCTCATCATGAGCCGAACTGTTCATCCATGTTACTTCTTGTGAGTGGCACTGCCATTAGTTGGTTACAAAGCCAGAATAATGGCCTTCATCTAAAATTAAAATAAGATCTATGAATCCATGCCTAGTAAGTGGGACACAGACATTTCAATGGGTCAAAAGACACCCCTATTGAGGTTATGGACAACTGCGGGCAACAGGGCTAAGTCTATGGTATTAAAGTTAATTGCATACTATGATTTGCATGGCTATCTTTCTCTTCCCCTAAACTTATCCTTTTTTTCTTGGACAATGGTTTTAAAGACGATTTGAACACGATGATTTGAGTTATATCTTTCAAAAATAAAGAATCTTTAAGGATGTCGTACCCTTAGTAAAGGTTATTCTTTGTGCTATATTAAGAGGAAATTTAGTTTGAATCCAGATGACGATGGAATTTAGAGTATTCAATAAATAGGTTGCTAATTAATATCATAACTCTTTTTGACTTTCATGGTATTTAGAGTGATTAATTACTCAATGATGACTACTCACAAGATGTTGGTTGGCAGCAATGTGTATTGATGGTGGTTGCCTCTAAATATGCCCTGCATAATCTAGGTACAAGATTGCTATAGTAGGTGCATGAACTTGTGGTAGTTATTTTGAGATTGCACCTTTTCAAAAAAAATTGATTTTCATTAAAAGATTTTGGGTAGAAACAAAACAAGGAATTCATTTGGGACAAGGTAACAGGTATGTACCATACTCTTTTGTCTATAATTTCTACTTTTTATACCTAATATTGTTGCATTCTTACAATTGATAGTTTCATTAGAACTGTAACATGGTCAGCAGGCGGAACCTTCCCATCCATTTCATAAATCCCACTTTACCCCTTGAATTTTTTTCCTATCCCACTTCTGTTTACGCCCTCTAGATGGTACCATTCCTAAAATCCTTGTAATAAAATTCCTTCCCATTCTGAATTTTTCCCTTTTCCCACTTCTTTGTTCCCCCATGAACTTATTGAAGGATCTATTGGAGAAAGAGAAAAAAGATATGCTCAGAAGCATCAAATAAATGGTGAAGCAAACCTTCTGTATGATTGAGGAAGTCATGTTAAAGTCCAACCCACGTTTTACCAAAATTCCCTATTTTTAGCAGATTTTATGCTTGCACCAGTGAAATCACGTTGTAATATATAGTAGTGCAAAGCAAAGCAGCACAATTTAGGATGTGTAAGTAGATCAGTGCAAGCATGCACCATCCTTGCAATTTGGTATTTTTTTTGATAAATTTTCTGGAAATTAGCATAAATAATCTAAGAGTCCAGCAAACACTTTGTTCTTGAAACAAGCTTTATCTAGCATAGGAAATGTGATCTCATAGGATTGTAGGAAACATCATTACGAATGCCCATAAATTTTTTTAATCTTGCTTTTTGCAAGGGAGCAACAATGTGACAATTGATTTCCTTACATGAGGACATGCAAGAAGGTTAGCATGGGGGGATGTTGGGCCTTTGTTTTTCCTTGCTTTATATCACCTTTTGCTCGAAATACTCATGCTTTTTTATAGCTTGAATAGTCATTGTCATAGTTTTGTGCATTCTCGGAGATAATAACTAAGTATTTGCTATTCCTTTGTTTTAATGAGATTTAAACATTAAAGGCACATTTAATAATAGTTTGTGTGTTTGCAGGTTTACAAAGTTGGTTATGTGCCTATTCTGATAGAGGCTAAGTTCCTGCACCACACATTCTTGCACTAGTACCGGTAGGGTTCCTACAGAACACATTCTTGCACCAGCATTCCAAATTAATAAGTCTGCTCAAAATCCACATAATTTCTACATGGCCAAGTTTGACCTTGGTTTTTATGCAAATGGAGGTGAATTATGGAAATCCGAGCAAATGGGTTTTTCACAAATATAACCAATTACCCATAACCAAAACAGTTTCCTGAGATTCAAAGTATTCCAAAAGTTATGAACAGGTCTTTGAAGCACTTTTATAAAAAAAGGCTATTTTTCTAGAATTCTATAAAACACAGTCAATAAGTTTCCAGACTGCCAACTTTTGCCTCATTTTTTGTGCAGATGAAGGTAAATAAAGAAATTCCATGACATGGGTTTTTTTCCCAATATAGGAAATTGAGTAATACGTGGGCCATTTTCCAAAATACGTAATCGTTGAGGAGATATGAAGGGCGCTCTGGAGGCAATTTGTTAAAATTACCAATTTTTCCAGAATTCTAGAAAAATCCCAGAATTGGAAAATTCATATTAAATCTCTATTATTTTAATAGGGGAACGGTTGTACTATTATACTATGTAATTAGAATTGGTTAGGATTCAATCCCCATATTCCTTGCAAAGGAACAACTTGTTTTAATCATTATGAAAGATTATAAAAGGAGGAATGATGCACGTAGAAAGGAGGACGGTGGAGGAGCTACGCTACAGCAGTGTTGTTGTAACTTTGTTTTGCTGGTATCGCCCAAATCTGGGTTGGACTCTGTATTTCATGAGATACTTTGCCTTTGTGAATTAATAGGAAGAAGGAGCTCCACCTCATGCTTTTCAAATTTTATTTTTTTCTTTAAACAAATAAGTCTGATCTAAGTTACTAAGCAGCATTTCTATTTGAAAGGGAAACACGGTGGTTGGCTAGGGCCCAGCCAACCCAGCATGTTTACCCTATTTTTTGTTCTTGTAATTTATGTTTATACTACTAACTGTGATTTAATGTACAACACATGAATTCATGTTTGAATGAAAGAAGATCCGCAGTGTGAAGTAGTTAGAATTTATTTTCCTGCGTCTGATTTTGGATTGGTTTTTCCTGCCTAGTCCAAGCAGGAGTAATAACCCTACACCAGTGCAATTTGGTGTGCTATTCACTTTCAACAGTTCCGTTTGATTTGGTTTCCCTGCCTAGTCCAAGCAGAAGAGATAAACCTACACCAATGCACGTTGGTGTGCTATTCATTTCAACAAACCTTTCTAGTTTACTTCCCGCAATTTTCTTTCTTTCATTAAACACTTTATGATAGGATAAATGATATGGATTGCTTCTTTATTTCTGCACTCTATTAAAATCAAAAACATTCATTTTTATGTGTGCAATTTGATTTCCTAGTATAATAACAATTGCAGTAATTAAGCACTTATTTCAAGAATTATATGCTAAGTGCAAGAAACTCTGATCTAGTGCAAGAACTAGTTTCTTGCCACGGGATCTGAGTGCTTTGAACCTAGAAAAGTTCAAGCACTTGCATGAAATAAAAAAAGCCTTTGGTAAAGACATCATTTATACCTCCTGCATAAACCTCTGTTCCTGCACTAGTGCAAGAAGATTGCGATAGTGCGGGACAGATTAGTGCAAGAAGGAAATCTCTAAAGAAGCAAGTTTAAGAGCCCATTCTACGAGACTACCAAGTGTCTCTGCTAAAGAAAAACATAACACATACACAGTAATTAAAAATTGATCAGTTGGAGTGATTGCCTTTTTATTTTGATTCCTTTGCAAACACATTCTTTCTTGTTCTAGCACTAGATTACTTTGATGATTCAATTATCTTTTCTTCAAGCTTTTCTTTAAAGTAGGAATTTCTATCAGGAAAATTCATACCATCTATGGCATTTCCTGTGCTTTGTCTCTAAGTTTACAAATTCCTCGGGTTGACAATTAAGTGTTGAGGAGTTTTCTTAAGTGAAATTCCTGCACCCAACAGAACTATACAGTGCATACATTATGTTCCATCTTTATCTGTCACTATGGGGACATATACATTGACTGATAACTTCTTTTTGGTTGACATACCTGAGATCAATGTGATATTGGGTGTGTAGTGGTTGATTACTTTGGTGAAGGTCACCAAAAATTGGGAGAGTTTGAAGATGGAATGGTTGGACAGAAAGAGTGGAAAAAATAAGATGATTAGGGACATGCACACATATCCCTCACAAACAACCTCCACATAGAAAACAAAGTTGGATTTTCACAATGGAAGCAATGACCTAACAATCCCATCATGTATGCAATTGACTTTGACCCATGGGACATTATTGTTTATTGGAAAACCACCTAGGAGGCCACTTGACCAAGATTTGGTGAGAAATGTCTCACAACATGTTGCACCACTCATAGATCCAGGAGGAGTGGGGAAATTGGGAGTTCATGGTACAACGTTGAGAGTCTTCGGTAGACTCAAGGAGGAGGGAGACATTCTCCCAACATCATCATTACCAACTCTCACCTCACATCTTGCGCTAAGAGAGGAGAAACATAGGGGGGATAGCAACATCCCGATATGTAACTTTGGCATGGGAGATTTCAAAGAAGGTGGAAGCCACATGACATATGCTTCATATGATAGATCATCAACATTGTCACTATGGGGGATAGATCCTTATTGGAAATCCTAGTTGTTGGTGGATTATTCCAAGGATCTTTTTACATGCATGATACTTGATGGCCAATTGCTAGAGGAGGGATATTTAGTAAGAGATGGGGTCATCTACTATCATAGTAGGATATTCTTATCTAGAGCATCCAAGCTCAAGGAGAAGTGACTACAAGCAACACATGAGGATTTTCTCTTCAGCCACACTTATTCCATGAGAGCATACCATACCATCATGGAGGGATATACTTGGGAAGGCTTTCAAAAGGAGATAAATCAACATTTTAGGCGATGTATAGATCATGTGGAGATGGAGGAGATACATGACTCTTTAATGGAGCTATCACAGCCACCTCTTTCCCCTTTGGGAATGAGAGGGGATCTATCTATGAGCCACTCCATTGGTGTGAGAAAAGCATATGGTAAGGATCATGTTTTTATGCATAATTATTTACTTGATGAATGTTTGCATTCCTTTACCATATATGTGCAAGAAATTGATCCAAGTGGGAGCATTCTTCCTAATAAACTTCATGTTCAACTTGGGGCCATAAAAAGTGTTGAGAATGGCCACTCCCTAGGAGGATATAGGGAGATGACATATCATTCAGTATGTACTCCAATGGCACCAAAAATCACTCACCTTCTCAAAGCATGTGAGAAGACTATGGCATCAAGTAAGTGGTGGGGAAACCACTTACCATATCATTATCCGAGGCAGTGAGGAGATATATTGTGCTAGTTCCACATGTGGGACTATGACCCACCTCCATTATTGCATATGGCATCTTATGTATCCTAGTTTTGATCCCAAACATTGATGATGTCCATATTATTATTATGGGAATGATTGGAGGAAAGATGCAAGGGTTGAACATTCCCATTGGGATAGATATTCTCCATGTTTCTTATGCTTCGTGTTTCAGGGAGAACATTGGGCAAACCATGATTGTTACAATGGATCTTTCTCTTCCTTATGAGATGAGTCATTTGCATCTCATGAGTACTTGGTGTTAGCCATGAGTAAATCTTGTTATATCAGAAGATGGCTAAGTAATAAATATTTAGATTTCCAAAAACAAATTCTTGTGAAGTATTGTGAGTTTTGGAAATGTCATTGTGTTCATTATCCTAAGTCTAAATGGTTCTCTAAAAAATCTTCATCTACCTTCTCAAGTTACCCTGCTGCAAAGGAAACTCCATTTTCTAAGCCTGATTTGCCTCATTTCATCCCCTCACTTCACCCTCATTCATCATTTTTTCCCCCTTTCAAAAACCCCTGAAAACCCCTTTCATTCCTCATTTTTCTTAAAAAGGCTTGAAAAACCGTGTAAAGTCCTTTTACTTGGTTTAAATTAACTTATTGAGCCTATCAGACCCCCTAAAAACACCCAAAACCCTATTTTTTAGGCTAAAACCTGCCTTTTACAATAATAGGCCTTTAAGCCCTTTTGGCTTAAATCCCCAGCCCCAGTCCTATCTACTCCCAGAGGACCCTGCCTCTGCCCTTTCCATTAAGCCCTTTCTCCATCCTTCCTTCATCCCACTGCACTTATTCCTCCAAGCGATATCCACCGTTGATCAAACCAATCCCATGACTATCATGTATCCGCCTTTCAACCTCGCATATAACCCAAACACTCCCCGTTATCGAAAAAGCTCCCACGTCACTGCTGGCCCCACCTTCCACTCAAAAGCCCATCAACCAACCAAAGTCGGCCACCTGTACTCCACTACCAACCTGTGCCCCCCATCGGGTTTCACCTGCGCCATAGATCTCATCACCTGAAATCTAACGGCTCGCATCGCATATCACGCGAAATTCGATACCAGGGTTTAACACCCTTAACCCATGAAAAATGGGCGGTTTCGCCCAGGACACGTGGTGACCAACGTATGGTATTGCGTGCCCTCCCCTCAATACCACTTACCACTAATAATGCATGCGATAAACTGCCCTGGTTTTCACAAAACCGCTTCATCCTCCTTCGCTCCAAAATTCCATTTATTCTGCTCCTTCTCCCTGTTCCACCTTTGGAAACCTTTCCTCTGCTTCTCCCTCTCCTCTGTAATTCTCCTCCGACACCTCAGAACCTTGAAATGCAGTTTAAACCATGCTCGCAGGTTTTAAATTAATTTTTTTTTTGTTTTTTGCAGGTTCAATGGCAGATAAGGCTTAAAAAGCGCTCCCATAGTAAAAAAGTGGCAATTTAAACCTCTCGATGATGATCCAAGAGGAAAATACATGAAAAAGGGGACCAACGGTTTATATAAGGGTTTTGATCGATGATGACTCATGACCATCTATCGATTAGGAATCCTCTATCATCCAAAGAAATGTACCCCTACACATAGACAATTGAAGAAAACAAAGGAATAAAAGTGAAGAAATGAATACAGAAAGATTAAGGCCTAATCAAAGATTAAAAAATAAAACTGAAGGTTATCTTTGAAATATAGTGATCAAGGATAAAGACAAAAGTTTAAAGGATAAAGAATAAATGAGCAAAAATAGTCATAAAGTAGAAAAAAGGATAAAGATAGTAAAGACAAATTATGAAGGCCAAATGCAGATCAAGGCCTAAAAACAGAGTTTAAATGGTTAAAACAGGAGTAGATCAGCCCAAAGACAGCTTCGAATGATAAAATCAAGGAAGCATTTAATTCACCAAAGGGAAAATTTCCACCTTCAAACATGTTTTCTCTCAAAAGGAATAAAGAAGTTATTATACAGTTAGAGATATTTTAAGAAGCAGCTCAATAGTTATTATAGAGTTATCATTAAGCCTTAAAAGTCAAATATTAAAATTAAAGTAACTCAGAAGTTAAGACAACATTCATTATGCAGAGTAACTCTTTCAGATATTTTTGCCTTGGGCCTTGCATGGTCTCAAAGGTCAAAAATCATTAACTTTGTCATAAATAAACACTTAACACCTAGTTTTCATCCCACCTCCTCATTTGCATATAAATATTGCATGAGGAATTCATTATTAATGTTGATTGAAGCTGGCCGCTAAGCTAAATTTGAGAATTAAAGAGATGCTGAGCTAGTTGAGGAATACTAGGCTGGATAGAGAAAGCTTTGAGTTGTAAAGACCCACTGTACTGGAGTATGTAACTAGTTTGAACATCAAAAATACTAGTTAATTCACAGGATCCTGATCTATGTTAATGGCAATGTTTTTCCTCTATGTTTTTGTTTCCTCTTATGTTTTACATTCTGTCCATATTCTTTGATAAAGAACATAAAATTTAGATTAGGATTTATTGTTAAAATTACCCTATTTCTGTCTTCAATCTTTATCTTTATGTTTTCTTCTGCAAAGGTCTGATTGTAGGATTCTTAATTGCCCTCTAGTTTTATCTAGCTTGTTGTTTTAAGAATTATTCAATAGATAATAACCAGGGAAATGTTGGTGAGCCCATGTCTTTCTGAGTACAACTTGAGATATTGTTTTTAAAATATCTTCTTCAAAATATGCTAAGTAGAGTCTAAACCAGGGAAGTTTGTGGTATGCCCTATCCTCTGGTCTACCTTTAAAAGTTTCTTTGAAAGAGCCCTAGAGAGTTGGTCAAAATCATATTAGATTATTTTTGTTTGATCTTAGGCTGCTCTCATTGTTATATTTCATGTTTTATTTATCTGAAAGTAGTCTTAGGATTACTATATTGTTGTCTTAAATGTTTTCTTTATTATAAGTTTGTCCAAAGAATTCTATGGTTTGCCCTGTCCTTTGGCTTACTTCAAATAGTTACTTTAAAAGGATTTTCTTGTCTTAGTAGAGCTAGAATATTCTTAACTGACTATAGCTTTGCTACCTTCACAACACCTTAATGTTTCATATCACAACTTAATATAAAGAGATCCATTTAATTTAGATAACTTGCCCTATGAAAACCCTTGAAGAGTTGTTTAACAATTAAATCCTTTTATGACTCCATAGCCCAATGAATTAATGCTTTCTCATGGCCTATCTCTCCAGCTGAAATATTCCCTCAATCTACTTCAACCTTTGATCTACCAAATGACCTTTCAATCAACCAAGACCAACAAGTTCTCAGAGCTTCATAACTAGCCTAATATCATAAACAAAGCATAAAGATATATCACTTTAAGACACCTATATAGAGAGATCCCTCTCTAAATATAGGAAGGCTAGATCCTAAGATTCCAAAGTGGTTCTGATGTGGCCCCTGCAGTGTTTATTCTTGCCATTCTTACAAATCACAGGGAGCCAACATAGTGGCAACCATAGCGGGGAATACTGAGTAATATATAACTTCAAAACTCAGAAATCCTCCTTTAAAACTTAAAATGAATCAAGTGTCAGCCAAGAATGGTTCCTGATTGTTGATGGTGGACAACAACCAGACCTAGAAAACAAGCAAAAATCCTCCACCCGATGACTCCACTGGTTTTTAGTAGGCCTGCTGACCCCACTGGTTTTCCCTGAGACTCCACTGGGAACTTATTTTATCATTTCAACATCACAAAAAACCCAGTTAAGAAAATATTGTGGATTAATTTTTCTTACATAGATTAGTTTGCCTTTAAAAGACTGTCATACTTGGCTAAATTTTTCTTATCCTTGGGTCTAAATCCTGGCTTCTAGGAGAATCCATACCAGAGCCTTCCCTGACCCAAATCCTCCTGAAATAGTTGATAATCCTGAAATAATCTTAGGAAGTCTCCTATATCCAAAAATAGAAATGTTGTCAGACCAATTCATAGAGAAAACTTTGTCCCTGAAAATCTTACAGCTCTACAAGATACCCAAGTTGACTTACCCTTTATAAGAAACCTATCTAGAACCAAGTCACTAAGTGGTATAGATCAGATAGACTTTGAGCCTGTAAATTCACAAAAAAGTAGCAGTAGAGAAGCCTCTCCTTCCACACCTCCTGATCTCCATTTCATTCATAACTTTGGCTTCTCTCATCCTAAATCTACTCAACAATACTTAGCTGGTCCAAGTACTTCTGCTACCCCTACTCACACCTCCACTATTCAAACCACTCCACTTCATTATCCACCTCCTATAAAAAATCCTCCACTTGTAAACCCTCCATTGTTTCCAAAAATCCATATCATGGCAACATGGTATGCTCTCCTAATCCATCCTTTACCTTTAGTTGCTATACCACAGGATCATCAATCCAAGATTCCTTTATATGATGTCATTAGTTCTACTACTGCTCAACAACATGTGGAAAAAATGAATGACTACTTTGATAGATAAGAAATAGATGATGAAACCATTAAACTTAGAATGTTTGCTCAAATCTTGGGGGGAGAAGCAATAAAATGGTTTGAAAGCTTAACCCCTAATAGTATAAATGACCTTCCTTCTTTCCATCAGTTATTTTTAAACAAATGGGAAGTCAAGAAAAACCCTCTCCAAATTTTATCAGAATATGAGAACATGAAGAGAAATGTCGGAGAGGGTGTACAAGAGTATTGCACTAGATTTTGATAGTGTGTACAATGCCCTACCTATCCATATCAAAACCTCCACAAGGCCTAGCTCTAATGAAATTCCCTGATGGATTTGACCTTGAAATGGCTTACCAACTAAGAGAAAGAGAACCCCTCACCTTAGAATATATGCAGAGAGGGGCAGTAAGTGTTGAGGCAAATCTGATTGCCAAAAGAGCTAGGATGAAAAGTGAAAAAAGGGTGGCATATAGGGAAGAGGCTGCACCCTCCACATCTGACACAAAGCTTGAAAATTTAGTCAAAACCATGGAAAGCATGATGGAGAGAATCAATGTAAATGAGAGAGCTTATCCTATAGAAAACCAAACATCTCCTCAAAATAGAAACCAAACTCAGAGTCAAAATTAGAACTTTAGGAGAAACCCACCTCAAATTAAACAAGAAGGTCCTGATCAACAGATCAAACCTCCCTCTCAAGAAAATTATGTAGATGAAGATGAGGGAATAATAGAGGAAACAGAGGAAAATCACATAAACATGTTACGAGTAAACAATGAGGATAATGTTTTCCTCACTGAGAAAGAACAAGGCATATTTACACCTTATGAAGAAGAGATCCTAGAGTTTGAAAACTACAAACAAGGCTTTGAAAATTCCATAATGGAAGTACACAAACAATATGACCTTAGAAGTAAAAATAATCATGAAACTCCCAAAAAGAAAACCTCTGAAATTTTTGTTAGAAACAATCCTGAAAATGACTCTAAAAAGGCAACAGAAAATAACAAAATAATGACTGAAAGTTTTGATAGAAACAAAGGGGAAAACACCCAAATTTATAACAAACATAGTGGTGACCCTAGCAGCACTAGCACCTCGGCTAATTCTCTTGATAAAACCATTTTAACTGTTGTCCATAATAAAAACCAGCAAGCGGATTTTGCTGAGAAAATAGTGACTAAAAAGGCTGAATTTAACATTTCTAAAAATCGGACTCCTTTTAGCATAGAGAGTGAAATTGCCAAAATTAAAATCTCTATTCCTCTCACTAAATTAGTCACTCAGGATGTATATAAATCCCAACTTTTAAGAGATTTGAACATAGGAGAAAATAATGATTCTGTTAATTTCAATGATGACAAACCCGAGCTTCTGTTTGGATCGAAAGTAGAAGGGAGATTTCAATAAGGGGGTGTTCCTCCTTTCTGTGTCAGTTTAAACATCCATGATAAATTTTTTCATAATTCCATGCTTGACTGAGGAGCATCACACAACCTCATGCCCAAAGTAATAATGGAAAGACTAGGTCTTGAGGTCACTAGGCCATACAAATATTTATACTCATTTTATTCCAACAGAGTCAAATGCCTAGGCTTAATAAAAGATATTTGCGTCAACTTAGCACAAATCCCAGCCAAAAACTTAGTGATGGACATAGTAGTGGCTGATATACCTCCTAAATATGGCATGCTCCTTTCAAGATCTTGGGGTGCTAAGCTTCAAGGTAACTTACAGATGGATATGACTTATGCCACCATCCCTGTCTGCAGTCAACCTAGAAGATTATATAGGGAAACACATATGAAATACATGGAGAGTAGTCAAGAAAGGCTAGACAAATCCCCTCTTTATTCTATTCATACAGACCTTGACTCATTCATTCTTTACAATGATGAAAATCCTAATGAGAAAGAGTTAGAGGATGAGAAACTAGCCATAGAAGAAGAGAAAAAGATGGAGGAATCACCTAAACAATTTTCTAATTCAGAAAATCACAGTAAACAGAAAGAAGGTCATGGGCAACAAATCAGCCATCAACTTATTGCTAATCATGAGAATCAAAGAGAAAATCCTCAACACACTGAAAACCTTGAGGAACAAGATAAAAATAAACATAGTGTAGACCCCAAAGAACAACTTAGTGGCAGACAAGATAAACAAAACAAAGGGGACATAAATGAAATTGATGATAAATCTGAAACTAGTCCTTTTTCGAGTATGAGTTTTGATGGGTCATGTAGCAAAGCTGGTGCAGGGGCAGGCATATGGGTGCATAGCACAGAAAATAATCATGCCGAAGGAGATTCATACAAATTAAATTTCAATGCACTAACAACATAGCTGAGTATGAAGCACTCCTCTTAGGGCTACATTTACTGAAAAAATTAGGATCCAAGAGGATAACTATCCATGGAGATTAAGAATTGATAATTAGGCAAATAAATGGAGAATACACTGCCAAACTTCCAAGACTAAGAGCTTATAGAGATGATGCCATGGACCTCTTGAAATTTTTTGAAGAATATGACCTCACCTTTGTCCCTAGAAACAAAAACATCCTTTCCAATGGATTAGCCTTTGCTCCAAGTACATGTCTGAAACCTTATGAAAGAAAACAATACATAATCCAAGCCCAATATAGACCAGCAGTCCCAGATAATGAAAGATACTGGCAAGTTTTTGAAGGAGATAAACAGATAGAAGATTTCCTGCGGTCAAAAAATGAGTTTGAAGTGCCAAATTCAGACTCGGAGTATGAAGAAGACTGCCCTACTGAGGAACAATCTTATAAAGAAGAACCTCTTGACACTGCTGATATAAATTTGTTAACCAAATAACTTAAACATAAAACATAAATATGCACTGATTTAGAAAAAGAAGATCTAGAAGTGTTGTAGTCTAAAACTAAAAACTTGCCAAAAGGACTAGTGCGTCTAGAAGAATTGTTTGACTTTAATGATGTTGCAAAAAATCCAAAGATGGAGCCCACTGAAACTAAAGTTGAAGAATGCAATATAGGCAGTGAAGAAATGCCTAAAATGATCAAATTATCCAAAACACTGCCAGCTCACATTAAACTGAAATATCTTGAGTTGTTTAGAGAATTTTCTGATGTGTTTGCTTGGAGTTATGAAGACTTAAAATCATATGATACAGAAATAATTCAGCATAAGATACCCCTGAAAGAAAACCATAAGCCTTTTAGACAAAAATTGCATAGAATAAACCCTGTACAATTACCTATGGTGGAGAAAGAAAACAAGAAAATGTATGATGCTGGAATTATAGTCCCTATGAGATACTCACAATGTGTATCCAATCTTGTATTTTTAAGGAAGAAAACAAGAGAAATAAGGCTTCGTATAAACTTTAGAAACTTGAACAAAGCCTCCTTAAAGGACAACTACCCCTTTCCCAAAATGGATCACATCTTACAAAGGGTAGTGGGTTCTAAAAGAATTTCTTTGCTAGATGGATTTTCAGGATACAATCAAATATTGGTAAACCCTGATGATCAACTTAAAACATCTTTTACTACTCCTTGGGGTACTTTCATGTATGTGAAAATCTCTTTTGGTTTAATGAATGCTGGTGCCACATTCCAGAGAGCCATGGATATTGCTTTCTCAAAATAAATAGGTTACTTCATTGTGATTTACATAGATGATATAACAGTCTATTCCAAAGCAGATGAACAACACCTAATACACCTAAGAAAAGTATTTAAGAAATGCAGAAAGTATGGTTTGTCCTTAAACCCCAAGAAAACACTATTTGGCCTCCAAGAAGGTAAACTTCTAGGCCATATCATATCTGAAGAGGGAATAAAGATAGACCCAAAAAGGATTGAAGGTATATTGCAAATCAATCATCCTAGGAACATAAAATAACTTCAATCTTTCATTGGAAAGATAAATTTCTTAAGAAGTTTCATACCCAACCTAGCTGAACTCTTCAGAAACATTAGAAACATGCTTAAAAGAGAAACATGAGTTAAATGGACCTTAGAAGCAAAGAAATCCTTTAAACTGGTAAAACAAGAACTTACCCGAACACCAGTTCTTATTACTCCTGAATTTACCAAATACTTCTTCATATTCTCCTTTGCATCAGAACATACAATTGTTGTTGTCCTATTACAGAAAAACATAAAGGGACAAGAGCAGCCTACTGCATTTTTTAGTAAGGCATTAAGAAATGCACCTCTAAAATACAACATAATGGAAAAACAAGCCTTTGCTTTAGTCAAAGCCTTAAAAGATTTTAGAGTTTACATTTTATACTCACAAATTATTGCATTTGTGCCTCACTCAGTGGTAAAAGACATTTGGACACAAGATCCTGATGACAAAAGAGGAAAGTGAGGAAAGTGGATTGCTGTTATACTAGAATATGATTTAGAAATCAACACCACTAAGCTCATCAAAGGCTAAGGACTAGCAAAACTTATGGTTGAAGCCAACTTTCAAGCACTTGATATAGACATGTTAAATGCATTAGATGAACAGGAGGAGTTGGAAACTCCACTCATTGAAGATAATTTTCTGAATTCATCCTGGTATGCTGATATTTTGTATGTGCTTCTTAATTTCAATGTTCCTCCTGGTTTGTCCAAAACAAAGGCAAGGTTTTTAAAGTTAAAAGTTGTAAATTACTACATTATAGATAAAAATCTATATTGAAAAAATCCTAGTGGATTATTTCATAAAATTTTTCCTGAGAATGATGCAGATAAGATCAAGCATGAGTTTCATGAAGGAGAATGTGGAGGCCACCTCTATTGGAATTCTGCTGTTAACAAAATCCTTAGAGCTGGATATTACTGACCCACCCTCTTTCAAGATATCCATAAAATGGTAATTGCCTCCCATAATTTTCTGCCTGAGAATGATGCAGATAAGATCAAGCATGAGTTTCATGAAGGAGAATGTGGAGGCCACCTCTATTGGAAAACTACTGTTAAAAAAATCCTTAGAGCTGGATATTACTGGCCCACCCTCTTTCAAGATATCCATAAAATGGTAATTGCCTCCCATAAGTGTCAAATATTTGAAGGGACAAGAAAATTGCTACCCTTACCTCTGCATCCTATCACTGTTGAAGCTCCTTTTCAACAGTGGGGTCTAGACTTCATTAGGGAAATCCATCCTGCTTCATTTACCCAACATAAATGGATCCTCACAACAACTGATTACTTCACCAAGTGGATAGAGGCCATCCCTTCTAGGAATGCCACAAACTCAGTCATCATTAAATTCCTTGAAAACCATATCCTATCTAGATTTTGTTGTCCTAGGAATATTATTACTGACAATGTTGTTGCCCTTGGATCCAAAAATATGGTGGATTTCTGCCAAAAATATCAGTTACATTGGGTCATTCCATAACTTATTACCCTTAAAGTAATGGGTTGGCAGAATCCTCAAACAAGATTTTGGTAAACATCATCAAGAAGTTGCTGGAAGAGAATAAAAAATCATGGCACAACAAGATAGTACATGCACTATGGGCAGACATATTGAAAACTAAAAAGCCAATTGGGATGTCCCCTTATCAACTATTTTATGGAGCAAATGAAATATTTCCAACCAGTTTAAGAGTGCCAGTCATGAAGTTGATCCAAGAAGTACAATGTGAAGAAGATGACATGATAAGAAAGATAAACCAGACTGTACAGTTGCAACAAACCAGGGAGGAGATTTACAACAGAGCACAACAAGTACAAGAAAACATCAAGAAGTTGTTTGATAAGAGAACGAAGGCAAATGATTTTAAAATTGGTGACAAGGTACTAAAATGGGAATCCAGGAGGGAAGATAAGGGCAAACATAAAAAGTTTTAGAATTTATGGAAAGGCCCTTAACTCATTCATTCTGTTATAGGTAACAATGCATTCTTCCTTCAGGAGATGGATGTAACAAAAATTTTTGGAGGTCCTGTCAATGGCAGGATGCTCAAACATTATCTTTGTTAAGATATCTCAATTTAAAGCTTTGTCCATTGTAAATAGCATTGCTTAAGGAAAAGTTATAAAAATGAACACAAAAACAAATAAAAAGAGAAAAATAGGGTAGATGAAAAGAATAGGTACAACCCCATACCAAAAAAAATAAAAGTATGAAAGTGTGCAAGTCCAAATCCCACTACTTTGAAAGAGAGTGTTATTCATTCATATGGCTTAATCATGATTGAATAAGTTTAAATTTATGCTGATAGATTAGTTAATGAAGACTTGCCAAACTTCATAAACATGGCTTATCAGTAGACTAGATTAGGAAAGAGTGAAATGGTTATAAAAAGATCAAAACTTGAACCAAAGAAAGAAAGAGAGCTACATAATAAATTTCAGATCATAAGCCCTCAAAAGTTTTTGTTTTAAAATTTTCTACAAATAAATTCTATGTGCAGCTTGTACAAAATGCCATAGCTCATAGCAAATCAGCCTATCTAATCCTGATTTTGTTCATGTTTTAAATTTCCTACTTTAGATTAGAGAATGAAAATATATCAAAGAGTTTAGTCTTGAAAAATATTTAGAATAGGTAGAGAAATAATGATTTCATCAGTTTAATCTGAACTCTTGAATGATATAAGGGTAGAAGTAGATAGTTTCCTATTTTAAATAAAAGAAAAAATTGATGTTACAAGGATTTGCAACTCTAAATGCACCCACTGAAGAAAAAATGTTAGGAAAGTATGTTGTGTAGGTAGAAGTTTGGGTTACAGATCAATCATGGTATGATTCAGATACTGTAGATCAGCTCTACAAAGCAGCAAAATTATCAAGTCAAAAAGAGGACTATCAAGGTGCAAAACAAGGCACTTGTCTACTTCTTCCAGAGATCTATTCTCTGAGGTTCTTGACACCTCCAAGGAGCTCCCTTCCCCAAGTGGAGCCACTATTAGCCATCAGTAAATATTGTTATATCAAAATATGGCTAATTAATAAATCTTCAGATTTCCAAAAACAAATTCTTGTGAAGTATTATGAGTTTTGGAAATCTCATTATGTTCATTATCCTAAGTCTAAATGGTTCTATAAAAAATCTTCATCTACCTTCTGAAGTTACCCTGCTACAAAGGAAACCCAATTTTCTAAGCCTGATTTGCCTCATTTCATCCCCTCACTTCACCCTCATTCATCATTTTTCCCCTCTTAAAAACCCCTAAAAGCCCCTTTCATTCCTCATTTTTCTTAAAAAGGCTTGGAATTCCATGTAAAATCCTTTTACTTGGCATAAATTAACTTGTTGAGCCTTTTGGACTCCCTAAAAACACCCAAAACCCTATTTTTTAAGGCTAAAACCCACCGTTTGAGATAATAGGCCTTTGTTATAGCATCATTTTCCACCTTCATGAGCTTCATGATTGACACTTTGGCCTTGGGCACCCTTTCCCCTCAGACTTCAACATCTTCACAAAAAATAGTATCTTAAAACCTATACGCGACTCTGCCCAGACTTTTCCGCATATATACACGATTCCATTTATATATATCTGTATATACCTTTTTAATAATTAAAAAAATGTATATTATTCCCTATTTGCGAGGCAGGGTTGATGGTTATTCCTGTAATTCAACCACCCCAACCCATGGCCTAACTGTTTCCAAATGCAGAAACTAATTTGAGGGAGTATAAAAACCCCTCATGTGCATGGCCTAAGGGAAGGAGAAAAATATATATATTATACTCTGTTGGAGCCCTATTTCAAGTGTGATATTCCCATGCCTCTTGCACTTCCTAGGTATATTCAGGAAACCCTTGTTTCCTTGAGATGCTCATCATCCTATATGGCATCTAGTGTGCACACATCTTGGAAGAATTCTTGTCAGGTGAGGGCTGGACAGATCCAAAGGGCAGTATGTTCGAAGGTCGTGGAAGGATTCAGGTGATCTCTCCACTTTTCAATTACTGTACGTGCCATTTATGATAAGAAGAACCATCTTGTTCTCGATATTAACGTGTTTATATCTCTTTATATATGTGTAATGATCATTAATTGAATATTTAATATTGTTTTTATGATATTATGCATGAGTTACACTAACATCTAGGAACTATATATGTTGTACAACTATAGTTTTGTGTTTGTTCTTTCTTGATTTCCAGGTTACGAAGCATGAAGGGTTGCTGGGGGTTTGCACCCCATGGGATCTACATCAAACGTGGGACTTTTGGCTAAGTTCCACAACTTGTTATATCTAGTTTTTAGTATAAAAGATAGGTTAAGTGAGTCCTTCTTGAATGGTATGCCCCTGATTTGTGAATGTTGTCAACCCAAAAGCCTTTAGGGTATTATATCCCGAAATAGAAATGGCGACTCCGCTGGGGAGCACATTCTTGTGATTTCCCATTTGGGTTGTTTTATCTGTCTTTTAGGTTCCCAATAGTTTCTATCACTTTTTCCAGTTCAGTAAATCTTTTTCCAGTTGGACTGAAGACCTGGTCTCTTGATCAGGCTTGACCTTTTTTGTTTTTCTCTATTTACCTTTCCATATGCAGTTTTTATTCTACACAGTTGCGTATACACACTATTTTTTGCAAAGGGACCTGCGTATATGTGAGCTTCCTTTGTCACAGTCACATATACATGCTTGTTGTTAAACTGGAAAAGCATGTATTCCTTGGTAAAATTTAGAATTTTTGGTTTTAAGCTTTTATGGTCTTGTCTACCTGTGGTGACCTGCTCCTGTAGTGTCTTTGAGGTCTTTGGATTGTGTCTAAATTGGTTTTATGTCTATTTCTCTCTTATTTGTGTGAAGACCCACTCATTTGTTGAAATCGTTGCTTGTTGTGCTTGCAATTCTGGCTTGAGCACCAAGGTCTTTTCTGGAAAATTCTTGGTTGTTTTGAGTATTCAGGACAAAGAGCTTCTGCTCATTTACTCTTTCCTAACCTTATGTGTTGCTTCACATTTTGATTTTCGACTATTTGGTTGGTTTTCTTGATTTCATATACCGGTTTTGTTAAATTTTCGAAGGGTCTCTTATTGATTCTTTGGATTTTTTTGTTCGTTGCAAGTTTATGCTATTGTGTTGAGTTGATTTATTGAGTTTCTTTTCTTCCTTTTGCTCATATAAGTCCCACTACGAGAGTAGCATTGGTTGGTTTTGGGCATTTTGTTGAGGCTTTCACTCGAAATTAAAGTTTTCTTGACTCAGTTACTGGATAGCTCGATTGGTCTTCTTGAAATCTCTTTTTCCTATAAACTCAAAAGCCCAAAAAACATTTTGTTTCTCGTTTCTTTTGTTTTTTATTCTGTTTGACGGTTTCTTTTCATCTTTTGAAGCTTTGTTGAGTCTCTAGTCTTCAGTTCTTAACTTGATTAGTAGGGGAGTCTTCTTTTGATTTCTTCTCTTATGTCAAGTATGTTTTGGCATTTTTATACGTAGGGGTTCTAATTTGGAGCTGGCTCTCTTGACTGCCAAAAAGTGATTGAACCATGGTATTTTTAGAGACCTCTCTTTGATTTTTCAGATTTAGCATCTTAGGATTTGCATTTCATTGGTAGTTTGCATTAAGTGCACATAAGAATTTTTAGTCTTTTTCGTAACTTTTGAGTCGTGTGAAGTGTCAGCATCCGAAAAGAAAATAAAGTGTAGTCTCATAGAACCTGTGTAGAAATCACTCTTCATCGAAAGGAAATCAGCGCATTTTCATTTAGTTTGGTTTTCATTGGTTTATTCTGTGTCATACAAACACCATCAATTTCAATTCCACACACTCTTGACATAAAATAACAGCCAATCAAAATAAGCGATATAAATAAAAACAACTAGCAATTTTTTTTGTTATTATCATACACCAACTAGCTAGGTTGTAGGGCCTTGGATTAGGTGAGTGGAGAGTTAACTCTTCGAGGCCGCTCAAATTTTGAAACATAGAAGATTATTAATGAGTGAAATCCAACACCGTTAAGTGGATCGGGAAAGCTCTCCTCTAGAGAGTTAAGCGTGAGGGAAAGTGCAGGCAGAGAAGAGAGATACCCCCTCTCCTATTTGCTAAATCTTGACCTAAGACCATTCCACCCGGCTGCTGATACGGATTGGTGCCCATAGTTTCCTATCCTAAGGACCACATAGGTGACTACGGGGGGGGGGGGGGGAATACCTGTGGTACTTGAGGCAGACGTTGCATCACTTCCATCAGTGCTTCTGGAGGGTTCCCTTGCGAGGCTTGGGGACTTGCACTGGCAAAGGCTATTGTTAGGACATCAACGCAACTATTTTTGTTACCTTCGCTATTAGGCCTAGGTTGTAATTACCCTAGGCTACTTTTTGGAGGTCCTATTTTTCATTTTCTTGTATTTTGGTGTCTGTTCCTCATCACATGAAGCAGAAATACCTGAGAGCTTCTTGTTTGGTTGTATCTTAGGGACTTTATAGAGTGTGCACTTTGCTCCTAGATTGCTTAGCTTCATATATTTTTTGACTCTAATAAATCTCTTAAAGTGGCTGACCGATTGCCTCGTCGATCGAGGAGGCTCCGTGGGTTGTCTCCCGCGAGTGTCGAGCCTTCTTCAAGAAGGCGTAGGAGTAATTTGGAGGGTGGCTTTCACCTAGTGTTTTCAGACGCAGTGGAGAGAGATCCTCCATTAGGGCTAGTTGTTTTTGTAGCTGGTTTTGGTGTTGGTGTCAGTGCCAAGAGGAGTGCTTCACTCATCTTGAGAGTTTTATTTCCGGCAGAATAAGTAGAAGTAGAGGAAGTCCCTTAGCCTATTAACTCTCTTCCTTCTCCTCTTCCTGCTAGTTATCTATTTATCATCGAGTACATCGGACCTGAGTCTCAGAGAGTAGAGAGTCCTTATCCATCATATTCTCACCTTTCGATGGCCACGACTGGGAACACAACTTTGGCTGTGAGTACTACAAGTATTTAGACTCCTCCTTTAGTTGAAGGAGGCACTATTGCTATATCTTCAATTGCTTCTAGTACTACTGTGTTTGGCTCTGGTCACACCCAAGCACATGCTTCTCAATCTGGTCCCTTTTGTTTTAGAATTCCCACTAGTGGGATTCCTTCTTTTTCTTTTTTGTTGCTGTAGCTACATCTTCACCCATATCCTCTATGGCTAGTGGATCAGCTTCTTTTCAAGGGTTCCCCTTTGCAAGTGGGCACATCCCTAATTCAACCCCTTCCTGAGGATCTTTTCCTTTCACTTCCCAGACTCAAAGTTTCAATCCATGGTATGGAGGTCATAGTTCTACTACCTTTACGGGTTGTAACCCTATTTTTACAGCATTAGGAGTAGGGAATCAGTTTCTCGTTGGTCACCAAGGGAATGTTTCTTTCCCTTCGTTGAGTGATTATCATGCTTTTTCTCCTTTTCAAAATGCTTGGAACCCCTACCATGGGGTTTCTTCTTCATTCACTACCTCAGTGGGGGAAAATGGTCTAGTTTATAGTAACTCCATTTTGGGAGGGGGTCCTTCCCTGAATGTTGGGTCACAAGGATTTTCACCCAGTCCTGAACCCTTTAGCACTAGCACAAGTATTTGCTGAAGGGAACATGGTTGTGATTTCTCCTACTATCTCGGTGAACATTTCCAGAAATCCCAACACTATCGAGAATGTTTTCATCGGAGCTGAATGTTCCCTTGAAGAGATTCAAATTTACACCAATCTCTTTCGAGAGTTTAGGGATGTGTTTGCTTGGTCTTATGAGGAAATTCCTTGTATAGATCCATATATTCTCCAGCATGAGATCAATTTATACGAAAATTCTAAGCCTGTAAGGAAAAAACTTCGTTTGGTCAACCCTAGGAAGGCGGAAGCTATCAAAGCTAAGGTGGAGAAGCTGCTCAAGGCGAGATTCATTTTCCTTGTTCCTTTGACAGAGTGGGTTTCGAATCCAGTCCTGGTGGACAAGGAAAAAGGAACAATTCGAGTTTGCATTGATTTCAGAGACCTAAATAAAGCATGTCCTAAAGATAATTACCCCACACCATTCATAGATCAAATTATCGATGGGTGTGCGGGCAATGAGATTTTCTCCTTCATGGACGGTTTTTCTCGATATAATCAAATTACTATCCATCCTGAAGATCAACATAAAACTACATTTATTTGTCCCTAGGGTACCTTTTCTTACAATAAAATGCCTTTTGGCCTTAAAAATGTTGGAGATACTTTTCAGCGGGCCATGTCATATGCCTTCCACGACATCAAACATATTATCGAGGCATATTTGAATGATTTAGCTACTCATTCTCGCAAGAGAATCGATCATCCTTCTCACCTCCATCAAGTATTTGAAAGATGTCGATATTATAAGATACGGTTGAATCCGAACAAGTGTGTTTTCGCGGTCACATCCAGTCGTTTGCTGGGATTTATTGTGTATAAAGAAGGGATTTGGGTAGATCCCTTCAAGGTTGAGGCAATACTTCTATTGCCTCTTCCGCCCTCTATTCATCAACTTCAAATTCTACAAGGAAAAGTTAGTTTTCTGCGGAGATTTATCGTAGATTAGGCCAAGATTACAAAAGGATTTATGATATTATTGAAGAAGGGAGTTTCATTTTTATGGGATGACGTTGCTAAATGCTCATTCGATGCTTTGAAAAAAGAATTGAACTCTACTCCTATACTGAGTCCACCTGATTATAGCAGGGAATTCCTCTTGTATCTCGCAATAGTAGAATCTAGCATTGGTTCAAGAGGATGATGCTCTTTCGGAGCATGTTATATACTACCTTAGTTGAGGCTTGGTAGGACCTAAACTCCGGTATCCTCCAATAGAGAAGCTTGCTTTAGCAGCTGTTCATGTTGTACAGCAGCTCAGAAATTATATTATTCTTCGAGAAACTTATTTTTTGGCAGCAGTCAATCCATTTCAGTTTATTCTCAGTAGGTGAGTGGTTGGGGGAAAATACAATAGATGGATTGAGATTTTGTAGGAATTTTATCTTGATTTTATGTTTGCCAAGTCCAAGAAATCATTAGTTTTTGTGGAATTAATTTTTGAGTTTCCTTATGGAGAAGAGATAGTTTATGATGAATCCTTCCCAGATGAACATCTTTTTCTCATTTCTTCATAGGATCCTTGGTATGGGGATCTCATAATATATCTTCGGACTGCGAAGCTTCCCTCTACTTTTTCTAAAGATGAGCACCGTAAGTTACGTCACCTAGCTAAAAATTACTTAATCATTGGTGACACTTTATACCGTCACGGGGTCGATTCAATCCTTAGACGATGCTTAACTCTCGAAGAAGTTGAGGTTGTGTTGAATGATTGCCACAGTGGAGCTTGTGGTGGTCATTTATCTGGGCTTGCAACAACCCAAAAAATATTGCATGTAGGATACGTTTGGCCTTCAATTTTCAAAGACTGCATGGAGTCAGTCAAACAGTGTAATCCGTGTTAAGTGTATACTCAAAATATGCACGCTCATCCAGCTCCGCTCTTCCCTGTCATCAATGTTAGTCCCTTTACAAAGTGGGGTATTGATTATACTACTTGTAACCCGCCTTCAGCTAAAGGTCATAAGTACATTATTCTAGCAGTAGACTACTTCATGAAGTGGGTCGAGGCTATGCCCACTTTTGGGAATGACGGTAAGACATCAGCTCTTTTTCTCTTCAATCAAGTCATTTCTCATTTTGGTATTCCTAAAGAGATTGTCACTTATCATAGCAGTCACTTTCAGAACAACATGATGGCTGAATTGGCTCTAAAATTAGGTTTCTGGCAGGAGTATTCATCTCCATATTATCCTCAGGCCAATGGGCAAGTGGAAGCTCTGAACAAATCCTTGAAGACAATTCTTCAATGGTCAATTGATAAAGTTTGATCCAATTGGCACATTATGCTATATCCTGCACTTTGGGCATACTGGATGTCGGTGAAAAACTGCAACTGGTTTTAGTCCATTTCAACTAACTTATGGGTTGGAATCCATATTTCCCATCGAGTGTGCAATTACTTCTTTTAAGTTATTTGTAGAGCTTCTTTCTGACACTTCTAGTCTCAAAGAACGTCTCCTTCATCTGGAACATCTCGAAGAGCAGTGTCAAGATGCTGCCACAATGAATGAGGCACATAAGAAGAAGGTAAAATTTCAGTACGATAAAGTGGTCAAACCTAGGGTTTTCTCTGAAGGAGACCTTGCATTGGTTTATTCCCAGGAGAAGGATGCCTTGGGGGCAGGTAAATTTAAGTCTATGTGGTATGGCTCCTTCATCATTAAAAAGGTCCTCAAGAAAGGAGCTTATGCCTTGGTTGATTTTGAGGGAAATGAGTTGGCGGAGCCCAGAAATGGGCTCTATCTGAAAAGGTATTATGCCTAGGCCTCTGCCTGACATCTTTCTTTTTGTATATATTTTTGTTTTTATTTTTGTACATATATGAGTTTTCAATCTTTGATGTGACGACGATGTTTTTTATCTACTTTGGCAGGTTTTGTTGGATGTCATGAGTCATTTTGATTTCACCGATGATGCTAGTAGACACACCTGGAACTTGTCTTCCATGACTTGGGTACTTCATTATCCATCCGGTCAGCTGTTAGTTTCAAGAGGTGTCTGGATTGGTCCTGCTTCAAACAATGTAGTAGAATACATTTCAGTAATTTATCTACTCTCGGAGGCAATATCTTTGGGTGTTGATTCTTTGGTAGTTTTCTTGGACTTACAGCTGGTGGTATGACAGTTGAACAATACATATCAGGTTGGGGACCCATTTTTGCTCCGATTTTTTTTTTAGGGTACATTTGTTACAAAGATCATTTCAATATATAACATTTATTCATATTCCTCGAGCTGACAATTGGATGGAAGACTTATTGGCTAATCATGCAATTGATTGGCATATTCATCATTCAATACTTTAATCAAATCATCACACTCACCATACATTCTCATACATTCAATTCATCACATCATATAAATTGTTGTATATATATAAATAGTGAGAATGTTCAAGAAATTATAAAAAAACCTGGACCCATATGTCCTACAAAATTAGGGCTCATGCCCGATCATGTTCAGTATCAAAAATATAGTACAGTCATCTGGTAAAATCTATATATATAATCCTGTGGTCCTTGCCCAACATTCATGTTCCTGTAGAACACGATAGCAATCGCTACATAGCGGAATAACCGCACCCAGTCTCGTGGTACTCTGATTACCCGTCTCTGGATAGCCTCTGGTAGGTCCTCTACTGCAGACATAGGCACTTGGTGAGTTAAACTCTCCAAGTTTCTTTGAACGGCATGAAGGGTTCTACCAGGGTCTTCAACATCCGCTTCACCTCTGTGGCGTTTATGCCCTAGGTATCCCTCAGGATAGACTGATCCCATATCTGTATCATGGTCATCACATAATTTTGTAATTCATTTGAATCCAATAAAAAAAAAAAAAATTTCATTGTTACATATATTGAAAAAATCAACCAAAAAATCATATAATCAAAAAAAGCAGTCTCACCGGTTGCACCCCATGCTACATCGGGTGGAAGGACTATGTCTGGATCACCACAAAAATCCATCCGAGCATAAGGATAATCCTCCACGACAATAACTTGTTCCTCCCACCATTGGAAGAACTCGTCATCCCAATTGGTTCCGGGAACTTCACTTCCCCCCAATCTCTTCATCAAGTCAGCCCACCAGGCTATTCTTGGATCTCTAGGGCTGTTGATGGATGAGATCACTTTGGGTTGAAGCCTTGGAATCCTCTCAAAGAAGAATGTTAGTAAGATAGTTCCAAACCCAAAATGCTTTTTTTTTGCTTTCTGGATAGAGGTTAAATGTTTCTTCATGTTACTCAGTAGTGTTGTACACCAGTCAAAGAGGTGAACCAAACATTCGACCGCAATGCTCATTTGTGTCCTCGAAGCCTGGTGTAAGGAAGCAGATCCTCCTACCTTGCCAATGGTGAAAAGGAGAATTTTCATATACATTTCTTTCAAATCTTTGATTGCAATCTGAGTCCCTAATTTTTGAGATCCCTCTATGCAATAGACCTGGACATAGTCTTCCACTGTAAGCCCTCCCAAAGGCTTTCTGTGTAAATCTACCAGATCTCCTCTCCGAGAGAGTCCAGTAATGAAATAAATGTTTTCCACTTCTATGCGTATGGGCATTTGATCGATCATGAAGCAGTATTCTTCCGGTTCCCAGTGATCCACCAACATTTGGAGCAACCAGAAATTACTTTTCATATTTGGAATTTTAAAAAACTTGAGCAAACCGCAATTTTGAAGGATATTGAGCAAAGTTTGATCCTCCATCACTTCATTGTCAATGGCACTATGTTCACGCTCCCTCCAAGAGATTGACATCCTGAAAAATTCCATCAAATTCTTCAGTAGGTTCATTTTTTACATTCACAGACTGTGCATACATGATTTCCTTTGTGTATAGTCATGTATCATACGGAGGTTCATCCACACGAACTATGCGCAAAAGGTTTAATCAAAACTAATTTTTCCTATGGTCAAAAATCAAAATTTTTATCCTAAATATGAATGAAATTTATGGAAAAGATGGATTTCGAGCTTACCTAGCTAATTCAGCACAAATTGATGGCTGATTGCTCCTGTTTTGAGGAAAGGGGTTTTTTTCCTCTAGAGCTCCTTTTTTCCACTTCTGCAATGTTACAATGAACCAAATGTAAGGTAAAATGAGTATTTATACCCAGAAATTGAATTTTTTTTGCAAAATTCAATTATGCTTATTTTTCAAATCTGTCTCAAGCTGTATAACCTTGTTGCTTTAAGTGTTGGGAAAGGTATGTTTTCAGGTACATTTACTGAAGTTGAGATTTTTTCTAGCTTTTTGAATCCATGACCGCTAACTTGTCATGGCAGGTATACGATTTCAAACTGGCATATAGGTTAGAGAATCCACTTTCTGTTGCATTCTGCATGCTAGCCTCCATTCTGATCACTTTCCATAGGGTCGATCCCATCATGTCATGAGTACTTAACCCATTTCACTCGTCGATATTTATTCATGACTTGGTGGTAGAGCCTTCCTTTACATGGGCTTCCTAGTTAGTTCCTCACTAGCACTTGTCGCCCATGATGCACTTTATGTAGGCTCGGGAGTCCTCTTTAGTCCCACCATGACTTATGTGTTGAAGCTTCATTCTTATTCTTCTTCACTATAATTATTTTGGCTATTTCCCTAGAGGCTCCCTTGTGTTGTCAAGTTGTATCATTGCATTGCATATTGGTTACTTATTTATCTTGGCCTTCAGTCAGCTTCATTTGGACTCGAAGTTTAAGCCGTATTTTGACCATGAATCTCTCTACAAGTTAACCATGCAAGCACTTAGCTATCACGACTTGACACCTTTTTACCCATGGATGGAACGCTCCTTTGAGTATCACTGACTAGTTTTCGCCACCTTGCATTGAGCATAGGATTGTTCCTATCCCAGGAACTAGTGCATCTATTTCCTGATACTCATTCTATCCATTGTACTATAGCATTCTTTTATTCCTTTTTAGGCTTACTATATGAAAAAGACAAAAAAATAAAATATATCAAATTGAGAGGAAATGAGATATTACTTCATATCTGATGGCAATTACAGTGTCAGTTTTTGTTGCCCCTAAACAAAGCACACAGAGATATGTATTTCCTTAATTTGGGATGGTTTGAGTTTTGACATAGGAGAAGCCATAACCTTGTTTCAAAAGTGAGTTCTCCCCCGATTGGTTATCTCTTCCAATCATATGGAGAGTTTTTTTTTGCCTCTTGCATAACAAACTTATACAGAGTTATCATTTGCTTCCATAGTCAACATGAGTCGTGTTTTTGTTCAAGGGAAGTTAAACCTGAGTCGACCTTTCTGCGGTGTCTCTTGACTTATTTTTCAGTCAACATTCCCGGTCTTGTTAGTATTTTGTTCTATCACGTCAGATGTTTGGTCCTATGCTCGTGCTGGTTTGAGAAGGTCTTCATTGACTTCTTACCGGCAGGTTTGTCTCTTATCAACTATGACATATTTCTCTAAGAGAAAACTTAGAGCTGCACCCTGGCCCTATTTACATCATTGATAGGTGACCTTGTGCTCAGCATTTGATCATCATTATGGGTCTTTGACTGAGTGGTTTCCTTTGTGTTCGACGTCAACTTACATTATCACACTTGGGATTCGTGCAGTACCTTGATTTCCATTTGACCCTATCGGTGGATATCTCGCCTCTTTGTCAGCTCTCATTATTGGTTGATTTAGAGGGTTTCTACTGTGTGCTAGCTTCATCTTGTGCATGTCAAAAATGTACTTTGGGTTGGTTCCTTCACTCTAATTCATCTGATTCCTTCCAAATCTTGGCCTGTGGATTACACTCGTGCTGGAATAATGTGGGATGCCTTAATTCCTTCCTTCCAGCAGATCTTTTCCCATTGACTCCGACTCATTGCTCTGGGAATAAGGTCTAGAGTATTTTTTTCACTACCTTAGGGTTTGCAGTCATCAGTGGTAGACTCTTCACTATTGACAGTGAGGATATATTATTGCGTCCTGATTGATAGATTCTTATAGGTGTTTGACTTCAACTCATTCATTCACACTTGCTAGATTGTACTGGGGCACCTTGACACTCATTATCATTATCGGTGGGTTGTCTCGTGTTTGTTAATGGTATACATTAATGACCGGTAATCAAACGATTTCTCACATGGTTGAATTCAAATCATTTATTCCCATTGTGTAAAATTTTTCCATGGTGATCGGTGAAGACCTCGGGTTTGCATCAGCATGATTCAATTCACTTTGATAGTTCATCCAGTTTTCTGCCAGTGACACCGTCCACCCTTATATGTTGCAGTTTCAATACAACAACATCTTATATGTTGGCTCCCGAGTTGTGTGATCGTATCATGTGTTCCACCCCTTATGATTTGGTACCTGGAGATTCAGTTCTTACTAGTGTGATCAGATATCTATTGCAACATCATTGATTAGTCTTCTACATATGATACTTGGACTTGATTTTGACTTGTACTTCCGAGCAGTGATCAGATGATTCACTATGTACTAGTTCAGCTATAATTGTATACATTTTGGATCCGCTCTATATTTCATATGCGAACATGCTTTTCTTTCACTGAGCATGGGTATGCCTGCCTCATACATGAGCTATTTATCTGATCTATTCCATTGGTTTTTTGGCAGGCTGAAATCTGTTGAAGTCCTCTCTCATCCTTGCAAGGTTCTTTCTATTCACATAATATATTTTAGCCATCATGTACCCCTTATGACCTCATATATTAGGGGGCATCTATTATAGCATCATTTTCCACCTTCATGTGCTTGATGATTTACACTTTGTCCTTGGGCACCCTTTCCCCTCAAACTTGAACATATTCACAAAAATAATATCTTAAAACCTATACGGGATTCTTCCCAGACTTTTCTACGTATATACGTGAGTCCATTCATAGATATACACGCATACCTTTTTAATCATTAAAAAAAAACATATTATTCCATATTTTTGAGGCGGGGTTGATGGTTATTCCCGTAATTCAAACACCCCAGCCTGTGGACTAACTGTTTCCAACTGCAGAAACTAATTTGAGGGAGTATAAAAGCTCCTCATGTGCATGGCCTAAGGGAGGGAGAAAAATATAGATATTATACTTTGTTGGAGCCCTATTTCAAGTATGATATTCCCGTGCCTCCTGCACTTCCCAGGTATATTCATGAAACCCTTGTTTCCTTGAGATGCTCATCATCCTATATGACATCTAGTGTGCACACATCTTGGAATAATTCTTGTGAGGCGAGGGCTAGATGGATCCAAAGGATGGTATGCTCGAAGGCTGTGGAAGGATCCAGGTGATCTCTCCACTTTTCTATTACTATACGTGCCATTTATAATAAGAAGAACCATCTTGTTCCTGATATTCACATGTTTATATCTCTTTATATATGTGTAATGACCATTAATTGAATATTTAATATTTTTTTTATGATATAATGCATGAGTTACACTAACATCTAGGAACTATGTATGTTGTACAACTAGAGATTCTTGTTCGTTCTTTCTTGATTTTCAGGTTACAAAGCACGAAGGGTTGCTAGGGGTTTGCACCCCGCGGGATCTACATCAAACGTGGGACTTTTGGGTAAGTTTTGCAACTTGTTATGTCTAGTTTTTAGTATAAAATATAGGTTAAGTGAGTCCTTCCTGAATGGTATGCCCCTAATCTGTGAAGGTTTCCAACCCAAAAACCTTTAGGGTATTATATCCCGAAATAGCCTTTAAGCCCTTTTTGGCTTAAAGCCCCAGCCCCAGTCCTATCTACACCCATAGGACCCTACCTCCGCCCTTTCCATTAAGCCCTTTCTCTATCCTTCCTTCATCTCGCCCCACTTATTCCTCTAAGCGATATCCACCGTTGATCAAAATGATCACACAGCTATCGTGTATCTGCCTTTCAACCCCGCATATAACCCAAACACTCCCTGTTACCTGAAAAAGCTCCCACGTCACTGCCGGCCCCACCTTCCACTCAAAATCTGATCAACCAACCATAGTTCGCCACCTGTACTCCACCACCAACCTACGCCCCCCTTCGGATTTCACCCGTGCCGTAGATCTCATCACCCGATATCTAACAGCTCACATCACATATCGTACGGAATTCGATACCAGGGTTTAACACGCTTGACCCATGTGAAATGTGCATTTTCACCAAGGACACGTGGCAACCAACGTATGGTATCGCGTGCCCTCCCCTCAATACCAAATACCGCTAATAATCCACACAATAAACTGCCCTAGTTTTCGCAAAACCGCTTCATCCTCCTTCGTGCCAAAATTTAATTTCTTCCGCTCCTTCTCCCTGTTCAACCTTTGCAAACCTTTCCCCTTCTTCTCCCTCTCCTCTGTAATGCTCCTCTGACACCTCAGAACCCTGAAATGCAGTTTAAACCATGCTCACAGGTTTTTAATTAATTTTTGTTTATTTGTTGCAGGTTCAATGGCGAATAAGGGTTAAAAAACCCTCCCACAGTAAAAAAGTGGAAATTTAAACCTCTGGATGACGATCCGAGAGGAAAATACATGAAAAAGGGGACCAAAGGTTTATATGAGGGTTTTTATCGATGATGACTCATGACCATATATCAATCAGGAATCCTCTAACATCCAAAGAAATGTACCCCTGCACACAGACAATCGAAGAAAACAAAGGAAGAAAAGTGAAGGAATGAAGACAGAAAGATTAAGGCCTAATCAAAGATTCAAGAATAATACTGAAGGTTAGCTTTAAAAGATGGTGATCAAGGATAAAGACAAAGGTTTAAAGGACAAATAATAAATGAGAAAAAACAGTCATAAAGCAGAAAAAAGGATAAAGATAGTAAAGACAAATTATGAAAGGCCAAATGCAGATCAAGGCCTAAAAATAGAGTTTAAATGGTTACAGTAGGAGCAGATCAGCCCTAAGATAGCTTCGAATGATAAAATGAAGGAAGAATTTACTTCACCAAAGGGAAAATTTCCACCTACAAACATGTTTTCCCTCAAAAGGCATAAAGAAGTTATTATACAGTCAGAGATATTGTAAGAAGCAACTCAATAGTTATTGCAGAGTTATCATTAAGCCTTAAAATTCAAATATTACAACTAAAGTAACTCAGAAGTTAAGACAAAATCCATTATGCAAAGTAACTCTTTTAGATATTTTTGCCTTGGGCCTTGCATGGTCTCAAAGGTCAAAACTCATTAACTCTCTCATAAATAAACACTTAAAGACCTAGTTTTCATCCCACCTCTTCATTTGCATATAAATATTGCATGAGGATTTCATTATTAATGTTGATTGAAGTTCGCTGCTGAGCTAAATTTGAGAATTAAAGAGTTGTTGAGCTAGTTGAGGAATACTAGGCTAGATAGAGAAGGATTTGAGCTCTAATGACCCACTGTACTGGAGTATGTAACTAGTTTGAACATCAATAATACAAGTTGATTCACAGGATCCTGATCTATGTTAATGGTGATGTTTTTCCTCTATTTTTTTGTTTCCTCTTATGTTTTAAATTCTATCCATATTCTCTGATAAAGGATAGAAAATTTAGATTAGGATTTACTGTTAAAAGTACCCTATTTATGTCTGCAATTTTTATCTTTATGTTTTCTTCTACAAAGGTCTGATTAGAGGATTCTTAATTTCCCTCTAGTTTTTTCTAGCTTGTTGTTTTAAGAATGATTCAATAGAGTATAACTAGGGAAATTTTGGTGAGCCCATGTCTTTTTGAGTACAACTTGAGATATTGTTTTTAAAATATCTTCTTCAAAGTATGCTAAGTAGAGTCTAAACCAAGGAAGTCTATGGTATGCCCTGTCCTCTGGTCTGCCTTTAAAAGTTTCTTTGAAAGATCCCTAGAGAGTTGATCAAAAGAAGATTAGATTATTGATGTTTGATCTTAGGCTACTCTCATTGTTATCTTGCATGTTTTATTTATCTGAAAGTAGTCTTAGGATTAATGGATTGTTGTCTTAAATGTTTTCTTTATTAAAATTCTGTCCAAAGAAGTCTATGGTTTTCCCTATCCTTTGGTTTACTTCAAACAATTAATTTAAAATTATTTTCTTGTCTTAGCAGAGCTAGAAGATTCTTAACTGACTATAGCTTGGCTGCCTTCACAACACCTTAATGTTTCATATCACAACTTAATCTAAAGAGATCCATTTAATCTAGATAACTTGCCCTATGAAAACCCTTGAAGAGTTGTTGAACAATTAAATCCTTTTATGACTCCATAGCCCAATGGATTAATGTTGTCTCATGGCCTATCTCTCCAGTTGAAATATTCCCTCAGTCTACTCCAACCTTTGATCTACCAAATGACCTTTCAATCAACCAAAACCAACAAGTTCTCAGAGCTTCATAACTAGCCTAATAGCATAAACAAAGCATAAAGATATATCACTTTAAGACACCTATATAGAGAGATCCCTCTATTAATCCAGGAAGGCTAGATCATAGGATTCCAAAGTGGTTCTGATGTGGCCCCTATAGTGTTTGTTCTTTCCATTCTTACAAATCATAGGGAGCCAACACCTGGGAGGAGAATTTCATGGAGGAATTGATTGGGAGACACTTGGCATATAAGGAGAGCTTATCACATGGAGGTGTCACAAAGGAAGGAGGAGAAGAGTTGCAACACTCACCTTTACATTTTCTTGAGGTCAAGCAACATTTGGGAGGGGAGGACTGTAATATTCCCAATTATCTATAAGTTAGTTGGAATATTAAATTTTGTTTTTGCTTCTTAGTTTGCAGAATAATAGGGTATGGAGACCTGTAAATCTCCTTAGTAGGAATAAAATCATTGTTAATGTGAATGGAGATCACTTTAGTGGTTTGATAAATAACCCTTATGTGTGAAAAGGGGTTGGAGCATGTAGATAGGGTCTACTTTGACCAAATCAATGACGTTGTCATGGAGGAGTGGACATTCATTATGGGAAAACACAGCTTTGGAGGGAGACTCCATGCATGGAAGTAGTGGTTTTAATGAGTGGGGCCAAGGGTGAGGAAGCTCACCACTTATATAAAGAAGGGGATTGTAGCCATAGAAGATATGTTTTAGATTATTATTTTGATATGGTCTGTTAAGACTTGTTTTCTCTCTTTGGCTGTCTAGCTAAGACTACAGTGTTGTTTAGCACAGGGTGTTCCCGAGAGAGAATCCCACCTTCATCCTCGGGGGATTTTGAGTGCCCAATCAGGAGAAGTATATGCACTACATTTCAAAATTTTGGCATCAGGCCAAGCTCCATATTTCTTCTACAATGTAGCTTCTGCAGAGGGTTGTGTTGTGTTGCAGGGTACAATAGTGGAGAGTTGATTTGGGTGATTTCTGAGCTAGATTTCAGTGGAGGAAGGGTTCCCTCCAGTGGGAAGCTAGTAAGGAAGTCCCTTGAGCCTTATTGCAGCATTTGGCACCAGGCCACACTATATTTTTTCCCAAAAGTGGAGTTTTAGTCTTGCACTGCATTCTTTTTGGGAAGAGTTGCAGGGGTAGTTTCAGTACACCATTTGGGGAGAAGGTTTTCCAGTGAAGGGATCAACCTTTCTTCTAGAGAGTCTATTGGAGGAGGCTATATTCTTTGCTACATCATATTAGACATATCTTTCCAGCTGTGTAGTTGCAGTGAATCTTCAGCCCTAGGGCTTTGATTCATTTCTTGTTTGTTGGTGTGTTTCTGAAAACCCTCTTGGGTTCTTGTTGGAGGTTGTATAGAGCCTTGATATTGATTGTATACTATCTCTTGAGGCATATATCAGCCATTACATTGTTTTTATATTCATTTGCTGTAGTAGTGCTCTTATGACTATGTTGTAGCAGTCTTTCGGCATTTTGGTATAGTAGTAGTACCTCATTCTAAGGGGGATTTACTCATTGGAGGCGTGTTGGTTCTTGCTGTATGTTTTGGGACCCATTATTTTGTACATGTTTACTGTTGTTATGATGAAAAATAAAGCTCCATATTGGTCTCATATCTTGAAGTGATGTTATACACTACTATTTCCATGTTTATGCACTATATTCCTGCTTTTCCCATTTGGTAATATTAAAGTGTGAGTGTTTTACATTGTCATGCATCAGTTTCAAACTTCGAACCTCGAGTTTATAGCTTTTATGGGGTATGTTATTCTCTTCCCCTCTGCTTTATGCACGTGACCATAGCCACTGCCTTGACTTACGACATTGAACATCGACGATGAGGTTATTTTCAAGAATGTGTGTCATCTAATGTTCGATCCAATCAGATATTGTGCGCTGCTTACCAATTGAAAATAGAGGTAATTCATTATTGTATTGGGACACCAATCTATTTCACAAATAAGAGATTTTTAGATGATGCTTACATTGATGTAGCGGTGTAATACGTCCTGTTGTGTAGAATGGTGAAGGCGATCTTTTTGAGAGAAATGTTGTCAAATAATTTTCCACAGAAGTTTCAAATACTTCAAAATCTATTTGGACTGAATGGTATGTTGACTGATTGCTTTGAAATCCTCTCTTTCGCTAGTCGATATATCGAATGACAAAGGTGTGAATTATATGGTGAATGTATAGTGTCAATGTGTGTTTCTATATTGGATGATGGATATATATAATACATGAAATTTAAAGAACGCATGCTCCTTTATGTGTTGAGTTTTTAAAAAAGGTTGTATTGTATATGGATAATATAGGTGATGATGTTTTGGAGACATAGCCATTGAATTTTATTACAAATACATCAAATTTTTTTTTTTTCAACCACTGTATTGTGTTTAGGCCAAATCAGTTTTTATGATGCATTCACTAATTTCTATTCTGGGAGTGGTTCTCACTAGCAAGTAGAACTATTTTCAGTAGTCCCGGAAGATAAAGAACATGTTAATTTTTAATGACATGTGTAAAGGAATTTGTGAAGGAGAAGGAGACAATGCACCTACAAATCCCACTTCAGATGTTGAGCTTTCCATCTGGGAAAATAAGAACAACAAGGTCTATGCCCTTATTGCAGCATCAATAAATGAAGATGCGAGTCACCAAATTTTTCCATTTTAAAATTATTTTAAAGCCTCAAAGAAGTTGAAGGAATTGTATTTCTCACACTCTGAAATTGAATTTTTTCAATTGATTATTAAGTTGTTCAATCTTGAATTGAAAAATGATGACCCTCTCGCCTTAGCATCATAAGTAAGATCAATTATGGATGATATAAAAACCATTGGTGTTGAAATAGATATTCCTCTCATACTTTATTTCAAGGCACTATATCCCACCTATTCACATTATCTTGAGTCATTGCAAGCAAGTGGAAATCTTAAGGAGATTACCTTTGACTCCCTTGAGAAGAATTTTGTTGAAAGAGAGAAGGATTTTGGGAAGAAGAAAACTCCTTAGTCTTCTGAAGAATTTGTGTGTCTTGTACATAGAGAGAAGAATCATGCATACTATTCTTCAAGAGGAAGAGGTGGATGAAGAGGATGATGAAGGATAAATTTTAGAGGGAGGGGGGTATATAGTTCCAAGGAGAAAAGTTAGATCTTCATAGCATACGATGCAACAGAGATGGACATGATGCATCCACATGTAAGTTGCCTTGGGACAGAGTTGAGAAGGAAAGAAATGTAGGGAAAGGTAAAACTAATGACAAAGGGAAAGGTAAACTACCTGAATTCTCTCATTATGTTGTGACACATTGCCACAATGGAGTAACTGAAGACTTACTTAATACTTCACTTTCTTCATGAAAACGTGATTGGTTTCCTGATTCTAGAGCCACTTGCCACGTGACGTTTAGTAGATATTTTTTTGAAGAATTCACTAAAAATGTTGACAGAGTAGTATATTTTTCATCTAAGTCAAAACTCTAGCCTTTGTGGCTTGGCACCATCAAGATCAAACTGCCTGGTCTTTCAGTCTTTATTCTACATGATGTTCTATATCTCCCGTAGCTGACGAGAAACTTATTGTATTTGGTCCACATCCACTAGAAAGGACACTATATTCATATATTATATGGAAATTCCGATGTTAAAAAGAAATCATATCACTCACTTTTCATGAGGGGGATAGAAGGTGTAAGGTACCTTTGCTCATGCATAAAATTTTTCATACAGTTGTCATTATGATGAAGGCACATTTCCATCAAGTATTTTATGGAATTCTAGATTCGGAAAATTTAACTATTAAAACATTTGTTTGTTGAAGAAAAATGGTGTTACTGGATTGCCTATAAATCATAGGAAACTTAATCAATGTGATGCTTTTTATCTAGGAAAGAAAAAAACATAGTCTTTTCATGATCCTCATTTTAGAGCACATAGAAAACTTGAACTCATTCATTCATATTTATATGGCCCGATGCTTTTTCATTCTACAAATAGTAATAAATATATGATGACATTTATTGATGACTACACCCGAATGTGTTGGGTTTATTTATTGAAGAAAAAATATCGTTCTTTTGAAACATTCAAGAACTTTCATGCATGGATTAAAAATGATGAAAAATCTATTTTTCCTCTATTTGCACTGATAATAGAAAAGAGTACACTTCAAATGAATTTAAAAACTATCTTTTCCAACATGGGATCAAACATCAAACAACTATTCCTTATAATCCCCAATAGAACGAAGTAGTTTAAAGAATGAACAAGACCGTTTTAAATATGGTACATACCATGATGTTTTTCAAGAATGTTAAACTGATGTTTTGGGTTGATGTAGTTCTATGTGTTGTGTATATAAAGAATAGGTGTCCCTCTAATGCTATCAAAAACAAGACTCCCTATGAAATGTGGTATGGTCACATTCCTTCGGTGAGGCATCTCAGGGTATTTGGTTACACTTGTTATGCCTTGATACATAAGGAATAAAGAAACAAACTAGGTGCAAGGATTCATACGTGAATCTTCTTGGGGTACTCAAATACCTCCAAAGCATGCCTTCTCTATGATGAAGTCTAGAATAATTTTAAAATATCTATAGATGTGATCTTTCTTAAATCTTCCAAGGCTGACAATGTTGTTGAGAGACAAATTGATTGCTTGGATAGATTCAAACATGAAAAATATTTTCAAGAGTTTGATAATGAAATTCCACATCTTGAAGGGGGTATTCCTATAATAGATGAATCTATGGAATATTCTTCTAAAGCACTCTCTCCCTCCACGTGAAGCTCCAACCACTGACCCAGGTGACACTTTGAGTGATGTGATTGATAGAATTTGGAGAATAAATCTTGATTTAGCCCCAACTCATTCAACTGATCAGCCTAGGCCATCTTAGAAAGGTCCTCCAGATTGGCTAACAAAGACACTTGAAAGCGTTCCTCCTTATGAGGTTGGAAATCAAGAACAAGAAATAGGAAAAATGGAGGTAATTTAGATGATTATAATTCACCTGTTGATATGGATGTTTCTTATGATTAGGATTTGAATTTTTCTGCATATTTTGAACCAATTTCCTTCAAAGAAGTCCTTTATCATGATGAATGGAAAGAAGCTATGAAGAAAGAATATGATGCCTTGATAAATAATGGCACCTTCAAGCTATTTGATCCTCCATTGGGAACCGAACAAATAGGCTACAAGTGGGTCTACAAGAACAAGTATAAAGAAAATGGCTCACTTGATAAGCCCAAATCCAAGCTTGTGGAAACATTTTTGCACAAAAGGAAGGGGTCGACTACGAGGAAACCTTTTCCCCCACAACAAAATGGGCTACCATTTGGAAACTGTTTTCCTTGGCATCAGAGAACAATTGGAAAGCCCATCAAATGCATGTAAAAATTTCTTTCTTGAATGGAGATCCGAAACAGAATGTTTTTATGTCCCGACCAGAAGGATTTGTTGTAAAGGGTGAAGAACATAAAATATCCAAGCTTGTAAGATCCTTCTATGGCCTCAAGAAAGCACTGCAAGCCTAATATGAGAAGTTAACTAAGCATATTATGAAATTCAACTTCAAACATTATGTTCTTGATGATGAACTTTGTTTGTCCAGAAAGTTGGGAAAATAATTGTATATCTTGTGGTGTATGTAGATGATCTTATGATGACAGGGAACAATGAGAGTTGTATTGCATCCATAAAGAAGGAATTAAGGAAAGGTTTTGAAATGACTGATTTGGGCTATTTTCACTACTATCTTGGTTTTAAAGTAACTAAAAATCCAAATTTTATATTCCTCTCTCACAGGAAGTGCATTGGAGATTTTTTGAAAAGGTTTGGCATGGTTGAGTGCAATCCTTTGACTAATCCAATGGAACAAAACTTAAAGCTCACATCCACTAAAGGAAAACAATTTGAGGATGAAACAAAGTATAGATAGCCCATAGGAAGTCTCAACTACATGACTACTAACAAAACAACCATTTCATTTGTTCTTGAAATACTCTCCTAGTTTATGCAAAAGCCTTGTGAGGGGAATTGGTCTACACCAAAAAGAGTTATAAAGTACTTAAAGGCAAGTCAAGACTTTGGACTTAAGTATGCACAAGTGAGCGAATTTAGCTTGATTGGATACTCTGATTTAGACTTCGGTGGAGATAAATAAACCAAGTTATCTACGTTAGGTTATGTTATGAGTCTTGAATCAGCAGGTGTCTCCTGGAGGTCACACAAACAATCATATCTATCATATTCCACAATTGAGGCAGAATATGTGGTAGTAGCTGAGGCAAAAAAGGAATTTGTGTGGCTCGGGAAAATTATGGAAGATTTGTAGAAGAAACAAGTGCATTCAAATCCTCTCTTGATTGTGTAATATCCCAAATGGGGAAATTTCTGCAATGTTGGGAATATCTTAAGATATTCCTTTTTCAGAAATTTCACAAGTCTATTCCAGAGATAGACTGTGGGGGCATTTTCCGGATATGTCACCTCTAAAGAGAGGGTGAGATCCAGAGGTTACCTAGCCCTTCAAAAACTCTGTCTATAGCTATGTGATATTTCCTATTAGGAACAAGCTACTCTATTGAGAATGCCTCGAGATAGAGCTACAACAATAAGAAAATACACAAATTGACAAATAGCAGTGACACATACTCATAGAATGTGAGAGAAATCCATATCTATCTCATTATGATAATAGCAACAACTAATGTGTTGAGATTTCAACAAGATGATGAGCTTAGTGGAAAGAAGTCACCTTCACTAAGTGGGCCCGCAAGCTATTTTTGGCGCAAGTCTATTTTTAGACATGTCGATCATATTCTATGAGTCGCAGCATGCTATTTGTGGATGGTTGGTCAAGTTGGAAAAAATAGATGGAATTATATTTTTAGACATATTGGGTGGAATCTGTTTTTAGATTGCCAGTCTAAAAATAGATATGTCGAATATTATTAGCTCTTAATAATATTTGGAAACATTATCTTATTCTCTTGGAGCACTTCAGTTAAGTGCACAGATGTGGCACATGAGCTAACAGAAGGAATTACGCTATTCCTAAGGGTTAAGTGGAGCTATTGCATGGATACTTCAGTTAGAACTCATGTGACAGAGTTTGGTGGAGTTATTAAGGTAGTTGGTGGAGTTGTGTTCAGTTTAACTAAGTTAAACATAGCTGAGCTAGTTGTATCTAGTCTAACTGATTGATACACTAGTGAGAGTGGTGTGAATTAATTATTAATTAATTCACTAATTATTAAATCATTAATAAACTAAATACTACATCAGTTAACTACAGTGCATGGACAGTTTCAGTGGAGACTAGTGAAGAGGTAGGTGAAAGAGCAGTGTGACTATCAGTTGTGATTATAGTGTTGCATGATTTGCAACAACCAGTGATTGGAGATGCCAATGAGGATTGCGTGAGCAATGTCGGACCAATTCAAGTTCATTTAGAGCCATTCTTCAGCAGTGATTATGCAGTAGAGGCAGACTATCAGGTGGTAGAGATTGGAGCATGTGATTTGCTAGATCGGACCTGTTTAGTGTGTAGTAATTGGAGATTGTACTGAGAGCTTGTGAGGAGCTTTGTATAATGATTGTTACATGATATCTATGACATATAATATACAGATAGTTGGGGGATTTCAGCTTTAATCTTTCCCATAAATTACTGTGTTCATATGTGTGAATGTTTATGGTTTTAATGTGCGCATGCGATTGTTTTTATTTCCGCAATTAATGATCAATGGTAAAAGAGATTCTGTATTTTGCATGAAGTTAAAATAGTGTGTGATCAGGAGAATCTCATTGTATAACATATCAGTTATCAAATTTCTACATAATTTATACAAAATCTTGAGGGAAATGATACTCGGGATGTACAATGCCAAACCTCAAGGAAAGAGTACATAGATCATGAGATAAACACTGTTGCACATACAAACCCTAGCTATGACAACGCAGTTTTGAAAATAAACTTCATATTCAAATGCCAAATGCATAGATACAATGATAGGGTATAAAATAACATCAGAAGTGAATATAACAACTCCTAAAGGCTACCTCATGTTAATCCCGGGAGGATTGATCATAGAATACAAAATCTGCAAAATACCGAAGTTGCTTGGTAGTAGCTGCAACTCAGAAATAGAACTGGATGGAGATGGCTGTAGATGATTCCCAATCTCAATATTCCTCCTCCAATGGATCTTTTGAATGAAAGGTTGATCCCTTCATCAAATATCTCTCCCTCCAACAATCTGTAAGAGCCCCTATACAAATGCTCTCAAGAAAATAACGTAGTCACTGGGTGAACTGCACTGTAGCGGAAAGGAATGAGATGGCCTTGGTGACAAAGTCTGCAATAATGCCCTGAAATCTCCCTCACTAAGTCCTTAAGGGATAGGGACTCCCTTCCTCTAAAAATCAGCTCCAGAGATGGTGTAGATGTCCTCCACTGCAACTCTCTACAGTGTAGCAACACTCTTGAACAAGAATAACACTGTCACTGAAGATGGTAGCTTTGGCCTTGAGCCATGGATTGTGGAGAATGAAGAACAACCTTCAAGAGACCTCTCAAGAAGGGGGAGGAATCCTAAATAGGATTTCCTCCAGCAAATATGCTAAACAACAGAAGTTTGCTCTCTTGTCTCTCAAGACAACGAAATCTATAATAAAAAACATGAGCAAAAATGGCTGCCATACCCCTCTCTTATACAAGTGAAAGACTCATTCCCATGGACCCCACACCTTAGGGTTTTCTTCACCAAGTGATCTCTCTCCCATGTGAACTTCACTGCCTTTCTAACCAAGCTTCTCCCTCTTCTATTGCACAGTCAAACTTGGTCAACATTGACCTAAACCTCTTGCAAATAATCATGTTCACACATGAGGGTGTGTAAACCAGCTCCAAAGGTGATCACTTTTGATACATAAGGTATTTTATTATGATTTTTATTTTACATGGGTCTCCTTACCCATTTATTCTTCTCCTCTATGAAATCTGCAAAAATTAATATTCCAATTTGCTGCTTGCAAATTTTGGAATATTACGGTCCTCCCCTCTCAAAGATTGCTTGTCCTCAAGCAAGTGAAAGGATAGACTGAGTGATCTCCTCCTCTCCTTGTAGCATCCTTGTTTGATGATATCCTCAAGGCAAATGATGCTATCTCCTCAATCAATTCCCCCACATTGCCCCTCCTCAGCATGTAATCCAGCTATCAACCAACATTATGTAGCATACTCAAGAGGATAGCAAGGTGATGTCTAGAGGTCCCTCTTGAAGAAGGGGAACTGAAATATCTTGGGAATTGGTTTTCCCATACAATTCCTCCATCTCCAAGCTATAAGCCATGCAAAATGAGCTACCTCCCAACCATGCAACTCATGGAAAATATCATCCACCTTAGGCTTTGGCAAAGTAGGTGGGCTGAAAATAAGCACTTGGTAGACAATGTAGCCTACCCCACGCTGCTCACCTCTCCACTTATGATAAGTGTAGAGTGTCTACTGATCCCGGGCTGCAATATAGTTGCCCCCAAGTGGCAAGATGAGGGCTAGATCTCCAAAGATCTTACCCCCAATGTTGCAAATCATGTTGGCCCAAACATCTCCATATGTGATGAGTTGGAAGTCATCCTCATATGGTATTATATCTGACATATGGCTCACCCCATAATGAAATAAATATGATGCTGTAGTGGCCGTACCCTCTCTCATGTTCCCATCAGAACATGTAGTGCAAAAGTGTGAGGAATTTCTCCCTCATGGGACACATCCATATAATGTCTCTTCCTCCCAAGCATGCTCCTCATTAAAACAAAAACAACGGAACCATAAGGAGAAAATATGAGAATAACGCTTGCTACCATGTGCAACAAATGTGAAGGACAATGGTCCCTCAAGTGCAACCAACATAGCTTGACCCTCAACTACCATGGAGACTGATAAAATGAGGGGCTTCCCAACCACTTGCCTGCTGCTCCAATCTCCTCATAAATATGAAGGAGGTGACTAATGTAATGAGTATAATAAGCATGTCCTCCATAGTAAATTTCTTCCCCAGGCCCTCTTAGGGAATGGCCATCAATAATGCTTATGGCCTCATCTAAACCATGTGGTATAGAAAAAAATATGCCCCTCTATGGAGCATCCTCTTGCACATGCATGGTTAAGGGTTGCATACATACATTATGCAAATAATCATGTGAAAAACAATGTACACCCTTACCATGTTCTCTGCCCATACAAATGGAGTAGCTCATAGGTGAGTCTCCTCTTATCTTCAAAGAGAGAAGAGGTGGCTATGCTAATACTCTCAAAGAGTTATGTGACTCATCCATCTCCTTCTAATCCATGCATCTTCTCACATGCTGATGTATCTCCTCCTCAAATCCCATCCAAAGGTACCCCTCCATGATGGTGTGGTATGCTCTCAAGGAAAACTTAGGGCTGAAAAGGAAATATTCATATGCTTCCTGTAGTAACTCCTCCTTGAGCTTGGAAACTCTAAGAAGGAAGATCCTACCATGATAAAAGATGACCCCATCTCTAACTGAATATTCCTCCATGTGCAACTGGCCATCCAAGATCATGCAAGTGTAAAGACCCTTGGAATACTCCTTCAATAGCCGGGAGTCCCAATATGGATCTACCCTCCATAGTGACAACGCTGTTGATCTCTCATGAAGAATATTTGTTATATGGTCACCCTCTTCTTTAACATCTCCCATGCCAAAGATGTAAGTGGGAATACTGTTATCCTTCCCCTGCTGCTTCTGCCATAGCATAGTATCTGAAAAAAGAGTAGGTGTAGATGATATAGAGAGAGTGCATCTCTCCTTCTTAGGCTCACCCAAATCTCCCAACATTGTGCTAAGCTCTCCCAAGGTTCCCACCCTACTGGAATCACTAAATGATGCCTCAACATGTAAAGTATCCATCCTCCCCTGCTAATCTAGTGGTTTCCCCAGTAAAATGTCTCCATGCAATGAGGCATCATCATCAAGAGATGACTGAATATGTGAATGGAGAAAACCCTCCATGCTTCCACTGCGCAATCTAGTCACCTTCTTAGGTGCATCAACCTCCAAAAATGAATAGGGATGTATACTCCTCATCTCATGATGCTGGGTCTTCTCCCTACCTTCTCCTTGTGTCTCCATGGTTCCACACCTCCTCAATAATGGCACATGTAAAACATGAGTTGTGCCTTGGTCTCCACATATGAGATCCTGGGGACTTCCTTGCAAAGATGCAAGCATCCATATATTTGGAGCAAGAGCTCCTCCTTCCTCTGCATGAAAGCTCTGAAAATATTTCGAAATAAGCCTTGTGAGCTTATCCTTCTCCTTCTTCCCAAGATATTGAGTCTCCCTCTTGCTGGTTCTTGTGCCTCCCTCTAGGTGAGAATAGGAAGTGCAGGGTTCTTCCTCTTCTCTTTCTTCTTTCTCTTCGACCTCCTTGGAGAGGTTCCTTCTAGATCTAAAAACTGATGAGACCAAGCTCATCCTCTTCAACATATTTCTTCTCTTTCTTGGGCTTGTAGGCCACAGGCTGAGCCAAGAAAGGTGCTCTAATACCACTGTAATATCCCAAATGGGGAAATTTCTGCAATGTTGGTAATATCTTAAGATATTCCTTTTTTAGAAATTTCACAAGTCTATTCCAAAGATAGACTGTGGGGGCATTTTCCGAATATGTCACCTCTAAAGAGAGGGTGAGATCCAGAGGCTACCTAGCCCTTCACAGACTCTATCTATAGCTATGTGATATTTCCTATTAGGAACAAGCTACTCTATTGAGAATGCCTCAAGATAGAGCTACAACAATAAGCAAATACACCAATTGAAAAATAGCAGTGACACATACTCGTAGAATGTGAGAGAAATCCATAGCTATCTCATTATGATAATAGCAGCAATTAATGTATATAAAATCTTGAGGGAAATGATACTCAGGATGTACAATGCCAAACCTCAAGGAAAGAGTACATAGATCATGAGGTAAACACTGTTGCACATACAAACCCTAGCTATGACAGTGCATTTTTGAAGACCAAATACATGTTCAAATGACAAATGCATAGATATACAATGATAGGGTACAAAATAACATCAGGAGTGAAGATAACAACTCCCAAAGACTACCTCATGTCAATCCTGGGAGGATTGATCATAAAATATAAAATCTGCAAAATACCGGAGTTGTTGGGTAGTAGCTGCAACTCAGAAATAGAACTAGATGGAGATGGCTGTAGATGATGCCCAATATGAATATGCCTCCTCCAATGGATATTTTGAATGAAAGGTTGATCCCTTCATCAAATATCTCTCCCTCCAACAATCTGCAAGAGCCCCTCTACAAATGCTCTCAAGAAAATAATGCAGTCACTGGGCGAACTGCGCTGTAGGGACAAGGAATGAGATGGACTTGGTGCCAAAGTCTGCAATAATGCCCTGAAATCTCCCTCACTAAATCCTCAAGGGATAGGGACTCCATTCCTCTGAAAATCAGCTCCATAGATTGTGCAGATGTCCTCCACTGCAACTCTCTACAATGCAGCAACACTCTTGAACAAGAATAACACTGTCATTGAAGATGGTAGCTTTGGCCTTGAGCCATGGAATGTGGAGAACGAAGAAAAACCTTCAAGAGACCTCTCAAGAAGGGGGAGGAATCCTAAATAGGAGTTCCTCTAAAAGATCTGCTAAACAACATAATTTTGCTCTCTTGTCTCTCAAGACAACGAAATCTATAATAAAAAACACGAGAAAAAATGGCTGCCATACCCCTCTATTATACAAGTGAAAGCCTCATTCCCATGGACCCCACACCATAGGGTTTTCTTCACCAAGTGATCTCTCTCCCATGTGAACTTTGCTGCCTTTCTAAGCAAGCTTCTCCCTCTTCTATTGCGCAGTCAAACTTGGTCAACCTTGACCTAAACCTCTTGCAAATAATCATGTTCACACATGAGGGTGTGTAAACCAGCTCCAAAGGCGATCCCTTTTGATACATAAGGGATTTTATTAAGATTTTTATTTTACATGGGTCTCGTTACCCATTTATTCTTCTCCTCTATAAAATCTGCAAAAATTAATATTCCAATTTGCTACTTGCAAATTTTGGAATATTACAGATTGGAAACACTTTTGAAATTAAGTTGGCCAAGAAACCAAAGTTACAAGACCGAAAAAGCATATCAATAAAAAATACCATTTCATTCGACATCATGTTGAGGCCAAGAAAATCCACCTATGCCATTTTTCCACAAATGAGAGGATTGCAGACATCTTCACCAAAGCGCTTGGAAGAGAAAAGTTTGAAAGATTCAGAATGATGCTTGGACTCACCAACATCCCTTCAGATTAAGGGGGGGAATGTTGACACCTAATATTTTGGATTAGGTAAATCCATGTAAATATTGTAAATATGAAAATAAATAGAATTGGAATATGAAGAGACATTGGGAGATGAAACCTAATAGCCTCCGTCTCCACGTATATATTCGTGTTCTACGTTAATGCAAATCCACAATTCGTTTTGAGGAACTACTTCCTAGTATGAGAATTTTATTTTATTTATTTTTAGGATGGAGCTTGGGGCCCCACCCCTTGGTATCCCTATCTCTTGACTTGCATTATTTGGTTGTAATAAAGTTTCACTTTCCTAAGCACTTCAATTAATTAACATTTATTTGATCTAATTAGTTTTGGTTTATATTGAACAACATTTAATTGTATATAAAGTCTTTCGGTGATAATCACACGTAAGTATATTTTTCCGACGCATTTTGAACCAACCAGTGTGGTTCATCATCACGACAATATGAGAAATCTGATCTACAAACCAATTTAAATAGATAAAGGGACACTCTGACTAACCATTGTAAATAACGGCTAGTTTGAGTAACGAAAGGAAAATAAGAGATACAATTAATATAAAAACAAATTAGTTGATATCTATTTATAATTTTAATAGATATATATATATATATATTGTAAGTAAGAGGAATCAGCAACATCAAACAACTTTCACACGCGAGGCGCAGGGTCAAACCCCTCGGCTACCACTATAACCGCTCATAGACTGCCCAACCTGCAAGAATGGTACCTGGTTAAGACGAGGCTCAAACTCATGACCTGCTTAATAGCATGAATGCCTTAACAATGCGTCCATTGGCCATGTTGTTATATCAACCCTCGCCCTTTAAAGAAGCATAAAAGAGCATCATATTAAGAGAAAAATGAATGAAATACTTAAGAAAGTGAACGCGTTGGGAAATATAAATATACGTGTGCAAAGGGGGCATAACATATACCTTTAACCTTGCGGTGAACCTTACAGAAAGAAAAGGGAAATAAAGGCGTAGACGGCTAAATATGAAGGTGGGACCAGCCCACATATCGGGCGGAGTATATAAAGAGGAAGTATAAAGGGATTCCAGGGGCATACAAGACAAGAGTGGGGAGGCGGAAGCCCAACCCTTGGAATTGTGCAGTAACATAGTGAGAGTGGGGCCCAAGAGATGTACTCTATGGGGTGTTGAATGCAGGTTTAGAGTCGCTCCAAAGCTCTGCTGGAAAGCTTGGCGGGCCCGGCCACAGAGACACCTGGCGCTATAAATGTAAAGGTAAGGTAAGTCCTAGGATAGCTGGTACATGAACAGTACTGGTATTAAACCTAGAGCATGGAATTTACATAACATAAATCTGATAGCCAACCACCTAATGCCATGCGTCCCACTGTTGACATCCTTATGATGTCAGCCCTACAAGTGTCGTCCTAGCCTCGTTTTACAGGAAATCTAAAGTTGTTTAACCCTATCCTATGCTCACTGTGGCAAAATAATTTCTTTTTATGAGATATCATATAGGCAAAGTGCGAGCTCCCAGTACCAAGTCTACCAAGTCGCTTTCAAGTTCCCTGTGTCGTTTTCTCCCAAGAACTTTTCCTTACTTCAAAGGTATTTATTTCCTCCTTCACTGTGTAGTTTTCCTTCCACTTTTCATTTTCAAAATGGTCATGGGTAGAATCAAGATTAAGAAATTCGAACCAGAAACCCCCCAAGTCGGTGAGGCGAGGGTTGCCCCTGGACCTGAGCCATTTACATACATGAAAGCCCACATCTGAGACGCGCAGTACCCTTTTAACCTCAGTTGCGTCAGACCTGATCTGTTTGGGGAGCATTTGAAAAATAGGGATAGGTTCAGAGTTGTTTTTTCGGGACTATACCACCAAATTGATCTACCTGTATACCCTATCATGGAATTCATATGTTGGCTCAGAGAAGCTTATGATGAGCATCGAGATGTGCTCCTATCAACTCAAGGGAACAATATTTTTCGCATATCCCCTGAGCTCATCAAGAAAGCTCTCTACTACCCTCACAGTTCAAATTATGTCAGTTTCACTAAAATTTCTTTATCCCACCAGTTTTCTAAGTTACCCTGGAGGCAACAAACCGATTTCCTCGCTGCTATCTCAGATTCCTGCCTCATAGCTTTCCCGTCTTCGCACTCAGTACCTCTGACCACTTTCAAGGAAATCCTTCAGCCTACACTTGCTCTCATTGCGGGGTTACTAGGTCTAGATGTGGTCGAGCGAGTCTCGAAGGAGTGTATAGCCCTCTTGTGGTTAATGTCGCAACATGGTGTCATATTGAATATCCTCGTTTTCTTGACCTCTGCCATTCAATATCAGTTTCAAGATCTCCCAGCCACTCGACATTTTCGTTTTTGCTCATTGGTGTTTTACCTTTTCCTCTTCCAACACACTGACAGGTTCGTGGGTCTTGACTTGGAAAATATTTCTAGAATAAGCCATCAGCCAAGAACTGTCTTTCAGTGGAATCCCGAAGTGCATCAGTTGCCTAATCGGGTGGATTATTCAAACTTATTGAATGAATTTATAACAATAGCCTACACTATAATTCATCACAACCCTCAGCCCAGGATTTTTCCTGAGAAAAGGATTGGATATAGTTCAATGAGGAAGAAAGCATAGGATATTGGTACCTATTTGACGACTACACCAAGATCAGGGTCTACGGTGCAGAGGTTCCCCCATACCGACTACCAGTTTTTTGCGCCATGCAGATTTTCACCTTGGAATATCTTCAGCAAACCTTGAATGCATACCAGCTCCACTTCCTCCCTGTGAAAAAGGGGTACATTCTCAAGCTTCCTACCACAATTGGCCCCTTTTTTGTTAACTCAAGGCATGCCCTCCCCATAGTGGAAGCACTGCTCAAGGGGATGGATTTAATGCAAGGGAAAGCTTGGCCCTATGACTCGAAAGGCATAATATCTAACAGGAGGAGGAAGATTAAGTCAACTGCATATGTTAAAAAAACTAGACCCCTCATCAAATGGAGAGCTAATATTGATACCTGGCCTTTGCTTTCACAAAAAGAGACCGGATTATCAGTGACAGAGAGAAAAGGGGACACTGCTTCAATAGGAGAAGCAGGAAAGAAGCAGGCCGAAGAGGCTGGGGTTACAAAAGAACAGGTAGAAATGGATATAGGAGAAGGGTCTCGACCTCCCAAAAGGTAGAAAACATATGAGGTGGAAGCTGTTGGGGAGGAACTCCAGCTTGAGAAAGTAGCCCTACAAGGAGAGCCAAATAAAGGAAAAGCGGGTTTTGTGGTAAGATACAATGGTCCCTCTTCATTTGATTTCTCAGAGGTGTCGCAAGTCGTTTCTATTAACAGGGTTGAGGTGAGGGACGATATAAAGGGAAAAAATAGATCCATCAGAGAGAAGTTTTGGTTAGAATTATCTGGATATGTAGACAAATATCATACTCGGCTTACTACCAAGCTTGATATGGATAAGGATTAGCTGCTGATGGCCATGACAGAAGCAGTTATAGATCCAGAGGCGGGGACCACCAGCTACATAACTTTGGAATTTGCAATAAACATGTCACAGGTTCCCCCACTCGACAAGTGCAATCTGTTCCAGTGTTTCGGTGACATGTTGAAAGACGAGGTCATGAAGCTCTCCCTCTCTTTGTGGAAATTGCAAGCTAAGTATAACCAAGTGGTTGAGAACTTAAGAATAGAGAGGGCTAGTGCCAAGGGAGTTGTGAACAGTTTGTGAAATGTCAAGAAATTTGTGAAGGATAAAGGGAGCAGCAAGAATGAAGCTCAGAGTCATGTCATTGCAACGATGGAAAAAGAGGTCGAATATTTGAAACATAAATTGAACATGACTGGTTTTCAGCATCTGCAAACTAAGGAATTAGCTAAAATAGAAAAAGATAAATCTGACCTTGTAGAATCCCTGGCTAAGGAAAAAGATGAAAGAGCTAATATCGTTAACGAGATGGTTGCCCTCAAACTAGAGAAGGACGAATTGCAGGGAAGATGGGATACTCACGTATGTGCTGCTCCAGTTCCTGATGTTTCCGATACCATTCTTGCACAGCTAAATAAAACACAGACAAAACTTCAAGTGGAAGAGAAGCATGTTCATACTGCCTAGCAGAAGATACAAGAGTTCGAGGCCAAGATTAAGGAGAATGGAAAAGTGGTAGCAGCCTTGCAGAAGGAAGTGGAATAAGCTAAAAATGAGAAGCTTCAACAGGAGAAGACCATCAAGGATCTGACAAACGGATGAAGGGAAATGCCACCCTCTTAGAGGCCAGACACTTGATCTAGATGGACATCATCGCAGAGGTAAGAAAGCATTGGGCTTATCTTACTTTAATTGAAGAAAAGAGGGCAACAGTTCTTTGGTTCAGAAGAATGCTACATGAGGGTCACATAGAGGCAGGAGCAAAGGTGGAAAGTGACAAAAGGTACATTACCTTCCTGAAAAATCTAAGCTCCGAGGAGTTGGCAACTCAGGGAATTGAAGACAGATTCAAGGAGGTGAAAAAACTCAGAAGGGTAATGGAAAAAGAAATTGCATGCACTCATGCACTAAGCAGTCTAGAACGGATGGTTACAAGTTTGGGAAAGTTCGAGAATGAGTGGAGTGAACTAGCAATGGCAGGCCTCCCTTCATGCTGGGAGCCTGTATCAGCTAGGTTTCAAGCATTACAATAATATGAGCGCAAAATGACAGATGTGATGAATCAGATGGACGTGCCATTTGAAAAGACCACTTGGCTAAAGGCCGAAATGATAATTGCCTCTCTCGGTAAATAAATATCTCTCCTCTGTCAGATTAAGCAGCGGTTGCCCATTCAAACAAACTATGCTAATTTGACAGAGGTGCACGTTCTGGTTGATGCCTTTGTTACAATGCCTTCTCCCGCAACCAACATCTAGAAAAAGTGTAGCAACTACACTAATGGTTCGATCACCGCATCTTTATCTTTGACAATGTCACTTCAAAAGCTTAAAGCCACCTCTTCCATGACATTAGTGCCACCTTCTCCATCAGTACCAGCCACCCCACCTCTTCAAAAAAAATGTTAACTCACGATCTGGCCCCCGTGGCCTTTTACTTTATTTTAATTTTATTTGTAATCTTGGGTGAAAACTGCATTTCACCCCTTGCATTTTTACTTTCAATTCAAAAGTTTTTTCAATTACGGTTAGTAATGCCGTTAAGGCCACTCTGTAATATGATGATATTTTTTCTACCTCATCATCAATTTTTTTTTTTGATTAAGACTTGAAACGATATACAGGCATGCGGAAAAGATATTTTCTAAAAATATCTTTCTGCATACAGGAACCAGAAGCTATAAAAACAAAGAGTAAACACTAATAGAGGGTTCTTGATTTTTGGAGAGACTTATCAGCTAAAGTAACTTTGTATGTCTATTTTTGTATGAACTTGATAGTTTATGTTGAAGATCCCGTTGGGACTCAGAGATAAAAGATTTTTCCATCAAGGGGATTGCACGTGAAATGTTTTGTAGTTTTTAATCCTTCCTTCTTGTTTTAAGTATAAATGTTCATTTCATATCCATCCATGTTTCTTGTATCGTAATGTTCTAGAATGAGAGTGCTCCATGTTTAGATGTGAATTTATCGTATTTGATACTCATATCTGCTCATTTACAGCGCTTTAAATATGGCTCAGGCATGATACTTTGTCCACTTCCTGTCTTATTTCCGTTGTTCTTCCGATATGAATTGTGTGGATTCTTGGTTTAGACTAAACCCTTTTACAGTTGATATCTCATTTCATATTCTGCCATAATATTCACTCGCACATAACTTGATAACTGTGTATTCATTTTAATATTTGGCCCTCTTTACAACATTACGATTTGTAGTTATCTGATGCATTCACTTATTTAGCCCCATACCCATCCTCTGTAGTTTTCTTAGTTGTTGAGTTTATCTTTGAAGTCTCGGCCCCATTTTTATTGAAACTTTCATCAGTTGTTAGTAGCATGGGAGCCTAATATTGTCAACTGCAATCACTTGAGTCAGAAACTCCGTGCATTTAAGATGTCCTAGGCATTGGTATTTTTACAACTCAAGGCTGTCTCTAGGAGTTAGAACATCTTTTTGGCGCCGTTGCTAGGGATCAAATTTGAAGATCAAATCCCTGGGATATGACAAAAACACATCCATCCTTCAGGAATAGGTGATTAGGAAGGGTTGAGAGTTGTAAATCCCTCAACTTGGTGACTCCACTATCATTCAAAGGGTTAATCTATTTTACAATCCTGGATAATAATAAGCTCCACTTGAGGTCAGATATGTCTCAATTGAGAACCCCCTTCAGTATCTAACCCTGAGAATATATTACATAAAATAAATTGGAAGGAAAATAATTCTTCTTATACTGATATACCAAGATTCTCCCTCGAAGACTCTTCATATTCCTCATAGTTACCTCAAGACCAAGGCCATGATACCACTGCTAGAGTGCTTGAATTTTCTCCAAATAACCCTTTCCTTGAGCATATCGAGATCAAAGATGAGGCTGAGTCGATATACACCTCAGCGTCCTTCTTGCATCCCACCCCTGAGGTCGAAGAAGTCAAAGAAGTCACAATGCTCACCGCTTCACATACTCCACTTGTTCAAACAACCCCACAAGCCACTGTTCAGTATATTCCTATTATTATTCATCAGAACCCTCCTCCGCCTCCACCCCCTCTCATGGTTGTTCCTAGTTTCTTGTTGAATAAATATGCCCCCTAGCATTGCCACAGATCTTGCATGACATACCTCAAGATTATCTGAAAGTCCTACCTCGCTTTAATGGGGAAGATAACACTGCTGCCCAAAAACACCTGGAAGTTTTATGTGCCTTTGCAGAAAACTTCAATGTTGAGCATCTAGACATAGTATTGAGAATTTTTGTTCAGTCCCAAGATGGCGAGGCTTGGAAATGGTTTAATACTCTGGGGGTCTGCTCCATTAACACTTGGGAGGAAATGGGGAGAGAAAAAGGATCACGGGTATTGTCTTACTGAATTCAACACACTAAATAAAAGACATAATGAAGACATGTCTGAGCTCATTAAGAGATTTAATAAGTTGTATACTAGTCTACCAGCAGAAATGAAGCCTCACCAAATCACTGCTAAGGTGGTGTTTGTAGTAGCGTTCGAATCAGAGTTCAGGTTCTCCCTAAGGGAGAGAAAGTCTGCTACTCTAGACCATGCTCAAACTGATGTGTTAGAAGTGGAAGCTAACTTTTCTTCTATGGGTAAATCTAAAGGGAGGCTGGACGATGATTCTAGATGCAGGGGCAAAGAGGAAGCCTCTACGTCTAATCAAGAAAGGGAGGTATCAGACTATAAGATCGAAGAAATGAACAAGATGATCAAGAACCTTTCAAGAAAGCTAGTGAAGCTTGAGCTTGAAGTAAAGAACTCATCCTCTAGGCCAACCCAAGCTACTCCTAATAGGGGTTACAACCCTCAGTGCAGAGAGACCAGAAGGAGCAACAAGACCACATACAACCCCCGCTGTATCTGGAAGGGCATATGGATGGCCCCGCTGAAGACGTTCCACATGGACAAGATGATCAATAACTTGCTTATTCAGATGGTGAAGAAGTGGAGCTTTCCTTGCAGGAAGATGAAGGGGTGGAACTTTCCTTGCAAGAAGAGGAAGAGAAAGCAAGTACTGCTGAAGATCTGGAGATTGACGATTACTGTAAACAATTTGTGGAATTCATGTAGGCACACTTCCATAGAAGGTACGATCTTCGGTCCTTTAGGAAGAGGACCTGAACACAAGAACAGGAAGAAGAGATGCCTCAAAAGGAGTCAGTCGTGCAGAAGGTCGAAGACAAAGGTAAGAAATATATCAATGAACCTTTACATCCTAATGTCTATGTTCCCTCTTCTTCTAAGTCTATAACTAATCTCAATGCAAATTTCAAACATATTCCGATGGAGGAAAAACCTCCAGTCATTCCAAAAGAACAAAAAGATAATCCCTTAGAGAAGCTTTCCCCTGTTTTTTGCCTTCAAAAAGAACTGGAGAAAGTCAAAATCCCAGTCTCTCTAGTTGAACTTTTGAAGTAGCCAGTCTACCAAGCTCAAGTATCTCAATTCATGCTCCCTCAAGGAGCAGCTTCAATCCCAAATAGCCTTAACCTCCAGGAAGAAAGGCCCATGGTAGTGTTTGGTCCCCATGTTGAGGAGTTGGATTCTTTGACCCCTCCTTTCTATGTCTCCCTAGTGATTCATGATTTGTTGTTGCATAACTGTATGCTGGACTTAGGGGCATCCCATAACCTGTTACCTCTAGTAGTAATGGAGCAATTGGGATTTTAGATCACTCACCCATACAAATATCATTATTCTTTTGATTCCAAAAGAGTCAAATGCTTGGGAATTATCAAGGATCTGGTTGTAAATCTAGCTCAAATCCCAGCTAAGAGTGTAGTAATGGATATAGTGGTGGCCGACATCCCAGCTTGGTTTGGAATGCTATTATTGAGATCATGGGGAACAAATATTGAAGGATCAATAAAGCTGGACCTTACCTACGCAACCATGCCGGTATTTGGAGGCCAAGAAAGAAAACTATACTAAGAAACAATATTTGTAAATATGGTAACCAGAGCTGATAATTTAGTAAATTCACCAGTATATAGCAAAGATGGGGAGTTCTCTTGTTTAATGCTTGAAGAAGATCAATATTATTTATAGGAGCCATCTTTCTGTCAAGTAAAGGCTGAACAGTCTTCATATAGCGAAGAAAGTGAGGTTTGGGCCTTACATTTTGATGGAGCAAACTCAAGAGAAGGGAATGGAGCAGGAGTTCCGTTGATTTCTCCTATTGGACAGCTGGTCCCATTCTCTTTCAAATTGGAATATGAAGCCACAAATAATGTGGCCGAATATCAAGTGTTGCTTTTGGGATTACAGGCAACAAAAAGTATGAATATTCAGAGCTTGAAAGTATTCGAGGACTTAGAGCTAGTGGTGAGAAAAATTAAAAACCAATGTCAAGCTAAGCATCCCCAATTGAGGGCCTACAGAAAAAAAGTATGGGACTTGGTAGAGAATTTCCACTTGGCATTTAACATTCAATTCATGCCAAGGGATCAGAATAGAATGGTCACCTCTCTTGCGGTAGCAGCAAGCACTTTTTGCCCACCTCAGAATCCCCTCTTGAGGTACGAAATAGAGGTTCGTTACCGTCCTTCTATTCTTGATGATGTCAAACATTGGCAGGTGTTTGAAAATGAAGAACAGGTGAAAATTTTCATGGAGACTATTGGATAATTCTCCAACTTGCTCATTGATGTTGTCGAGGAAGAAATAGAGGATCTGCCTCAGAATAAATGGCAGGACACCATAGCTGGGCACAGGGTGTTGCAGCTTAAAGGGAACATAATCCCCAGAGGAATGGTCCCTCTGGAAAGACTGTTTGACAAGAATGATATCCCTACCAGGTCGAGCAAGGTGGTTGAAGAAAATCAGGTAGATGATTTAAACCTCGGGACAGAGGTTGATACTGAAATTGTAAAGTTGTCCAATAAGGTAACTGAAGAGTACAAAGACCAATATCTAAAGTTATTCCAGACATACAAAGACATATTTGCATGGTCTTACCAAGATTTGAATACTTTTTATATTAGCATTATTCAGCACAAGATCCCATTGAAAGGAGATGCCAAGCCACACAAGCAGAAGTTAAGTCAGATCAACCCTTTGCTTCTACCTTCCATAGAAAAAGAAATCAAGAAGCTACTGAAATCCAACATTATTGTGCCTCTGAGATATTCTGAGTGGGGGCCCAACTTGGTCCCGATCCGAAAGAAGAACAGAGAGATAAGACTGTGTGTTTATTTTTAGAACCTAAGTAGAGCATCCCTCAAGGACACTTATCCGTTGCCGAAGATGGATCACATATTGCAGAAGGTAGTGGGATCTTCACACATGTCCATGATGGATGGCTTCTCAGGGTATAATCAAGTGGCAGTCCTTCCAGAAGATTAGAAGAAGACGACGTTCACCACTCCATGGGGGACGTTCATGTACGCTCGGATGTCATTTGGGTTGATAAATGTGGGTGCAAATTTTCAGAGAGCCAAGGACATTGCCTTTGTAGGTGAGCAGTGAAAATTCATGGTGGTATACTTAGATGATATCACAGTATTTTCCAAGGATGATGCCGAGCATATCGAACACCTGCGCAAAACCTTTGACAAATGCCGCAAGTATGGGCTATCTCTGAACCCACAAAAATCTATGTTTGCTTTAGAAGAAGGGAAATTATTGGGTCATATTGTAACTAAAGTTAGGGTAAAAATTGATCCAAAAAAGGGTGGAGGTAATAAATGGCATATCCTTGCCCAGAAACAAAAAGGAGGTCCAAGTGTTTCTTGGGCGTATAAATTTTTTAAGGAGATTCATACCGAAATATGCAGACATAGTTTGGTATATTACAAAGATGTTGAAGAAAGAAAATGAAGTGAAGTGGACTACCAAATCGAGGGAAGCTTTTGACAGAATTAAAAGCACCTTTGCTGAAGCCCCTGTGCTGGCAGGGCCTGACTACGAGAAACCTTTCATGATTTTCTTGTTTGCATCTCCTCACGTAGTAGCAGTGGTACTATTATAGAAGAATGAAAAAGGGTATGAGCAACCTATTCCCTTTTTTAGTCAGGTGCTTGGGGATGTTGAACTGAAGTAAAATATTTTGGAGAAGCAGGCATATGCTCTGGTCAAATCACTAAAGGCTCTTCGGATGTACGTACTACAGTCAGCCATAAATTCTTTCGTACCCACTGCCGTTGTAAAAGATATACTGATTCAAGGAGATAGTGAAGGTAAGAGGGGAAAATGGATAGCCAAAATCCAATAATACGAGTTGGACATTCACCCCAGCAAGCTTATAAAGGGATAGGGCCTAGCCAAGATCCTGTCCAAATCAAACTGTCAAGCCCTAGGAATAAAATTATAAGTGGTGGTGGAAGAGGTACCTGAAGGTACAAGCGAGCAACACAAAGTAGAAAATTCCACCCAGAAAACTCACATGAAATATCTACTCAGTGCATGGTGCAAAGAGATTGTAGAGTACCTGCTGACTCTTAGATGCCCTCCTAGCTTTGATAAAACAAAATATCGAATGCTGAGATTAAAATATCATAAGTTCATTGTGGAAAATGGCTGGTTGTACTAGAGAGACCCATCTAGTATTTTTCTCTTATGTCTCACAGAGACTGAAGTAGGAGTGATGGCAGAATTCCACGAAGGCATTTGCGGAGGTCACTATAGTTGGAGGGCCACAACCCGCAAGATTTTGAAGGCCGGTTTCTTCTAGCCTAGACTCTTTATAGATGTTCATGCGCAGGTCAAGGCCCATGAAAATTGTCAGAGATTTTCCGAGAAGTAGAAATTTGCCCCCCTGCCCATGAACCCAGTACACATAGACGAACCTTTTCAATAGTGGGGAATTGACTTTATCGAAGAAATTCATCCCACATCCATTGGGAAACACAAGTGGATCCTACCAGCTACATATTACTTTACTAAATGGGTAGAAGTTGTGCCAGCAAGGAACGCCACGGAGGCAGTGGTAATCAAGTTCATGGAGGACCACATCATATCCAGATTTGGCTGCCCTACTAAGATAGTGACCGACAATTCTCAGGCTTTTAAGTCTACCAAGTTTACTAATTTTTGCCAAAAATACAATATTGTGTTGGGGCACTCCACTGCATACTATCCACAGGGAAATGGGCTGGTGGAATCCTCAAACAAGACATTGGTAAGGGCTTTGAGAAAGGCCATAAATGAAAATCAGAACAACTAGGATTCTCAGCTCAAGTTTCCACTCTGGGCAAATAGAATCACCAGCAAGCAGTCGACTGGAAAATTTCCATATGAATTGGTCTATGGACGAGCAGCGATGTTTCCAATACAACTAGCTCTGCCTGTAGCCTGGTTCCTACAAGAAATTCAGGAGGAGCCCAATGATCTTATCAGAAGAATGAATCTAATGGTTGAGTTAGAAGAAACAAGGGGTCAAGTAAATCTAAGGTTGATAGAGTATCCAGAAAAAATGAAAGACTTTTTTGACCAACATACCAAGGATAAAGAAATGCAGGTTGGATATTTAGTACTGAGGTGGGATATAAGAAGAGCAGAGAAAGGAAAACATGGAAAGTTCGATCCTTTGTGGTTCGGACCATTCAAGATTGCAGAAGCTGGAGGAAATAACACTTTCAGGCTAGAAAATTTCGAGGGTGATCTGCTCGAAGCCCTTGTGAATGGGAAATTTTGAAAGCCTTATTTTCAAGGCTAGGGCTACTCCTAGACCTGAACCATTTACATACATGTAAGCCCACATTCGACACCCGCAATACCCTTTTAACCTCAGTAGCGTCAGACCTAATCTGTTTGGGGAGCATTTTCAAAATAGGGATAGGTTCAGAGTTGTTTTGCGGGGATTGTACCACCAAATTGCTTCTCCCATCTACCCTATTGTGGAATTCATATGTTGGCTCAGAGAAGCTTATGATGAGTGTCGATATGTGTTCCTATCAACTCAAGGGAACAAGATTTTTCCCATATCCCCTGAACTCATCAGGAAAGCTCTCTACTACCCTCACAGTTCGAATTATGTCATTTCACTGAAATGTCTTTATCCCACTAGTTTTCCAAGTTACCCTGGAGGTAACAGAGTGATTTCCTCACTGCTATCTCAGATTCATGCCTCATAGCTTTCCCGTCTTCAGACTCAGTACCTATGACCACTTTCAAGGAAATCCTTTAGCCTACACTTTCTCTCATTGCAGGGTTACTAGGTCTAGAGGGGGTCGAGTGAGTCTCAAAGGAGTGTATAGCCCTTTTGTGGTTAATTTCACAACATGGTGTCATCTTGAATATCCCTATTTTCTTGACCTCTGTCATTCAATCCCAATTTAAAGACCTCCCAACCACCGGTCATTTCCATTTTTTCTCATTGGTGTTTTACCTTTTCCTCTTCCAACATGCTAACAGGTTCGAGGGTCTCAGCTTGGAAAAGATTTCTAGAATAAGCCATCAGCCAAGAACTATCTTTGAGTGGAATCCCGCAGTGCATCAATTGCCTAATTGGGTGGGTTATTCAAACATCTTGAATGAATTTATGATAATAGCCTACACTATAATTCATGAAAATCCTCCGCCTAGGATTTTTCCTGATCAGAGGGACTAGCTACAGTTCAATGAGGAAGAAAGCACAGGAGACTGGTACCTGTTTGATTAATACACTGAGATCAGGGTCTACAGTGCAGAGGTTCCCCCTACTGACTACCATTTTTTCCTGTCATGCGTATTTTCGCCCTGGAATATCTCCGGCAAACCTTGAATGCAGACGAGATCCATTTCATCCTTGCGAAAAAGGGGTACATTCTCAAGCTTCCAACCACAATTGGCCCCTTCGTTGTTAAGTCAAGGCATGCCCTCCCCATAGTGGAAGCCCTACTCAAGGGGATGGATTTAAGGCAAGGGAAATATTGGCCCTATGATCCGAAAGGCATCATCTCTAACAAGGGGAGGAAGATTAAGTCAACTGCATATGTTCACGAAACTAGACCCCTCATCGAATGGAGATCTAATCTTGATACCTAGCCTTTGCTTTCACAGATGGAGACCAGATCATCAGTGACAGAGGGAAAAGGGGACACTGCTTCAATAGGAGAAGCAAGAAAGAAGTAGGCCAAAGAGGCCGGGGTTATAGAAGAACAGGTAGAAATGGATATAGGAGAAGGGTCTCGGCCTCCTAGAAGGCAGAAAACAGATGAGGTGGAAGTTGTTGGGGAGGAACGCCAGCTTGAGAAAGTAGCCCTACATGGAGAGCTAGATAAAGGAAAAGCAGGTTTTGTGGTAAGATACGATGTTCCCTCTTCATATGATTTCTTAGAGGTGCAGCAAGTCATTTCTATTAATAGGGATGAGGTGAGGGATGAGATAAAGGGTGAAAACAGATCCATCAGAGAGAAGCTTTGGTCAGAATTATCTGGATATGTAGACAAATATCATACTCGTCTTACTGCTGAGCTTGATATGGATAGGGAGCAGCTGCTGATGGCCATGATAGAAGCAATTCTAGATATAGAGGCTCGGACCACTAGCTACAGAGCTCTGGAATTTTCAATAAACATGTCACAGGTTCCCCCACTCGACAAGTGCAATATGTTCCAGTGTTTTGGTGACATGCTGAAAGACGAGGTCGTGAAGCTCTCCCTCTCTTTGAGGAAATTGCAAGCCAAGTATAACCAAGTGGTTGAGAACTTAAGAACAGAGAGGGCTGGTGCCATGGGAGTTGTGAATGATCTGCGAAGCCTCAAGAAAGTTGTGAAGGATAAAGGAAGAGGCAAGGACGGAGCTTAGAGTTATGTCATTGCAACGCTGGAAAAAGAGGCCGCTTCTTCAAAACAGAAATTGAACATGCATGGTTTTCAGCGTGTGAAAACTGAGGAATTAGCTAAAATAGAAAAAGATAAATCTGGCCTTGTAGACTCCCTCGCTAAGGAAAAATATGAAAGAGCTAAGATCATTAACGAGATGGCTGCCCTCAAGCTAGAGAAGGACGAATCACACGGAATATGGGATACTCACGTATGTGCTGCTCTGGTTTCTGATGTTTTTGATACCATTATTGCACAACTAACTAAAACATAGGCCAACCTTCAAGTGGCAGAGAATCAACTTCATACTTCCCAGCAGAAGATACAAGAGCTCGAGGCCAAGCTTAAGGAGAACGAAAAAGTGGTAGCAGCCTTGCAGAAGGAAGTGGAAGAAGATAAAAAGGAGAAGCTTCAATAGGAGAAGACCATCAAGGATCTTATGAACCAGATGAATGGAAATGCCACCCTCTTAGAGGCTAGACTCTTGATCTGGATGGACATCATCGCAGAGGTAAGAAAGCGTTGGGCTTATCTTACTTTAATTGAAGAAAAGAGGGTAGTAGTTCTTTGGTTCAGAAGAACGCTACATGAGGGTCACACAAAAGCAGGACCAAAGGTGGAAAGTGCCAAAAGGTACATTACCTTCCTAAACAATCTAAGCTTCAAGGAGTTGGCAACTCGGAGAATTGAAGACAGATTCAAGGAGATGACAGAACTCAGAAGGGTAATGGAAAAATAAACCACACACACTCATGCACTAAGCAGTCTGGAATGAATGGTTACAAGTTTGGGACAGTTCAAGAATGAGTGGATTGAACTGAAAAAGGCAGGCCTCCCATCATGTTGGGAGCCTGTAATAGCTGGGTTTCAAGCGTTACAAGAATATGAGAGGAAAATGACAAATGTGATGAATCAGACGGACGTGCTGTTTGAAAAGACCACTCGGCTAAATGTCGAAACGATAATTGCCTCTCTCAGTGAAGAAATCTCTCTCCTCTATCAGATTAAGCAGCGGTTGCCCATTCAAACAAACTATGCTGAGTTGACAAAGGTGCACACTCTGGTTCATGGCTTTGTTACAATGCCTTCTCCTACAGCCGACATCTAGCAAAAGTGTAGCGACTACATTAACACTCCGGTCACTACATATTCACCTCTGCCAACATCACTTCAGAAGCCGAAAGCCACCTCTTCCATGACATCAGTGCCACCTCCTCCATCAGCACCAACTGCCCAACCTCTTCAGAAAAAATGTTAACTCATGATCTGGCCCCCGTGGCCTTTTACTTTATTTTACTTTTATTTGTAATCTCGAGTGAAAACTGCATTTCACCCCTTGCATTTTTACTTTCAGTTCAAAATTTGTTTCAATTATGGTTAGTAATGGTGTTAAGGCCACTATGTAAGATGATGAGATGCTTTATACCTCATCATAAATTTTTGTTTTTGATTAAGACTTGAAACAGTATACAGGCATGCAGAAAAGATATTTTCTCAAAATATCTTTCCGCATACTAGAACCAGAAGCGATAAAAAAAAGAGGAGACACTAATAGAGGGTTTGATATTTTTGGAGATACTTATCAGCTAAAGTAACTCTGTATGTCTATTTTTGTGTGAAATTGATAGTTTATGTTGAAGATCCCATTGGGACTCAGAAATAAAAGAGTTTTCCGTCAAGGGGATTTCATGTGAAATGTTTTGTAGTTTGTAACCCTTCCTTCTTGTTTTAAGTATAAATGTTCATTTCGTATCCATCCATGTTTCTTGTATCGTAATGTTCTGGAATGCGAGTGCTCCATGTTTAGATGTGAATTTATCATAGCTTATACTCATATCTGCTCATTTATAGCGCTTTAAATATGGCTCAGGCATGATACTTTGTCCACTTCCTGTCTTATTTCCGTTGTTCTTCCGATATGAATTGTGTGGATTCTTGGTTTAGACTAAGCCCATTTACAGCTGATATCTCATTTCATATTCTGCCATAATATTCACTCGCACATAACTTGATAATTGTGTATTCATTTTAATAGTTGGCCCTCTTTATAGCATTACGATTTGTAGTTGTTTGATGCATTCACTTATTTAGTCCCATACTCATCCTCTGCAGTTTTCTTAGTTGCTGAGTTTATCTTTGAAGTCTTGGTCCCATTCTTATTGAAACTTTCATCAGTTGTTAGTAGAATGGAAGCCTAATATTGTCAACTGCAATCAGTTGAGTCAGAAACTCTGTGCATTTAATATGTCCTAAGCACTGGTCTTCTTACAACTCAAGGCTGTCTCTAGGAGTTACAACAGGCCACTAGACCATGCCCCTGCGGGCATAATTTTAATATATTACTATTATTATTATTATTATTTATTTATACATTTATTTATTTTCATATTTGAAATGAATAAATCAATATACCTCGTTTTCTTATTTAATAAGTAAATTTTTTTTATATGTAAAATCTTAATTTAATAGCTATTCTAATAATTAATAATTATAATATATTATTATTTTTATTAATATTTATTTATTTAATTAATTAATATATTTTTAGAAACTAAGCTTTTGTGATCCATCATACAAATTGTAAAATTATTTCGGTAATAATCACATGCAATGGAACATAGTCGACACGTTTCGAACCAACCAGTGTGGCACCTAGTCCTGATGATGAGCCATTCAAGCCAACTAGTGTTTTTCATCATCACCTAGTCCTGATGATGAACCACACTAGTTGGTTTGAAACACGTCGACTATGTTCCATTGCATGTGATAATTACCGAAAGAATTTTAGAATTTGTAATTAATATATTTTTATTTTATCTATAAAAATAATAAATAAATAAATAAAATAAAATAAAAATAATACTACTAATAACAAATAAATAGATAAATAGATAAATAAAAATAAAATAATAAAATAAAAATAAAAATAAAAAAATAAAACTAAAAATATGACATAATTTAATTATAATCCAAATAAAAACATAAAGGGATAAAGAGAGCGCCAGGGAAGAAAAATAGGATAGGAGGAGGAGGACCACGGGAAAAAAGGAGAAATAGGGCAGGAATAAAAAACAAAAGCTAAGAGTAAAGGGTGGGAATCCAGCCCCTGCTAACACTCCACCCATTATCCCTAAAACTTCTTTATCCATTCTTTGTTGTATCATATGGTTGAGGACAAAGTATAATACATGCCATGGGCTACAAAAGGACCGTGATGGGTAGTGATGATTTAATGCTGTGAACAACCACATTTGATCGAAGCTTTATTCATTTTCTAATAATTATGTGACTCTTGTACGATGAGTAGGAATCAGTTCTATTCTAATACTAATTACGCCGAAGGCATTTTCTTTATGAGATTGGGTGGGAAAACACTTTTCACCCCACCCAATCAGAAACCTTCCTCATCGCCCTTCTAACCAATTATATGTTGACATGTGGGTGAGTTTAATTTTTCCTTTCGTACTCGATTTCTCCACCACCCTAGATTCTGATTTCTCCACCATCTTGGATTCACATTGGATGTCTCATGTCTCCATACCCGTCCTTTTTACCGGGCATGGTCTTCGCTCTGGTCACAACATCCGCATCACAGTAGAATCCTTTCCCCTTGAGAAAATAGTTGGGTGTGCACCAGTGATTATCAAAGAAGGATTTATAACCATCATATCAATCAAAATACCTTGGAAAGCACTGCTAGCTGAAAATTGTGAGATTAATGTGTAGGAGTTTGAGTTGGTTATTGTTCCACGAACTGAGTTCAAAACATCTCGTAGTTCTGAAGAATTTTCTACTTCAGAAGTGTGCTCCAGTGCTTCTCCTTATTAGTTTAATTCAGAGCAGGTAAAGGGCTATGGGATCCATGTAAATGGGGGTTCCACCTATCTTGGTGTTCAGGATCGAGTTAAGATGATTGCCAAGATGGTGGAAAGGCTTCTTCTTGGTCTCCATATTAAAATAAAAAATCTTATTGTTGCATTTAAGCGGCCTACAGAGACTTGCAGTACAAACTTGGGGGTTGAAAACAGCGGTCAGTCTCAAAGCATTCTTGCCCTTCGAGTGCTCCAAACAGAATATGGAATAGATGTGTCTAGAAATTCTTGTGAAAATGTTGGCCTTCATCTAAATAAGACAAAATTCACATCTGAGATTTCAGACCTGGAAAAAAAGGCACATATACTAGAAGTTGCTCGAGCTTGGATTTAGGGATTTCGACTTGTGATCAGATTCTTATGATAGCTCGGTTTACTAAAAAGGCTTTGGATTTGTGCCCCTGTAACATGAATTAACTGACAGATTCTTATGATTCTTATGATAGCTCGGTTTTTTAGGGATCGGTGTTAACATTGGTAGCACGAACCTATGATTTCATGCATGGGTCTTCAGATCTGAGGTAAGTATCTTGAGAAAGCTCGGATAGTCAGTGCAGAGACTCAAACCTGTGTGTCAAATCAACACAGACTGCATTACAATCTCTTGGACAAGCCTCTTGTAACTTATCTCGGATCTATGGGAAGTGGAAGAAATTTGGTCTATTAAGTGTAGTTAGCTTCAAACCTATGGAGAAAATGATAACAATTACTATTACAACTCGGTGCTATTGTAGCTTGGACTATGTAAGAAATATATAACCTCAGACCTATAACAAGTGAGAACAATCTTCTTTTAATCTTGTAATTGGTTGGCATCTCCACTGTGATACCCTCATTTACCTCGGACTATGGACTTAGCCTCCATATCTCAGATCATTGGAAAGGTTGTAGCTACAATGCTATTGGAGAAATATTTGAGTAGGCTGAGAGGGACTCTGTTATGAGCTTGGACAATCTCTTAACTTTGGCCTTCCTGTGGTTGAACATATATCTATTGAAACAACCCTTCTAGGCTAGCATAGAGCTCAAATTTGAGTCTTCATGTGCCTTTATCAATATACAAACTACCTTGAGCATAACCCAGAATTGTGGAGTAAACCTTGACACATGCTTGAGCCTATTAAAGAATATTTTAACTTGGAAGAAGAATTGCTTCTCAGACTTATTGAATCAATCTTGTGGGAAGATCTAATCTTTGTCTTAGAGACATTGGGGCATTGACTTAAAAGGTAGTTTGGCATAAATCTTTGTATAGCAGTTTTTTGAAGGTGTTTGTGTGACATCTTTTAAGGTTGTTAGAAGGCATTTTTGGACCAACTTTAAAACATTCATGTCGCAGTAATTAAAAGTTTTTTTAAAACAACCCTGAGATACCCCTTTGTAGCACATTGAAGAACTTTTGATGACAGATTTATATCAGGTTTGAATACATAGTTTGGAAAGTTATTTGAAGCATTTGAAGACCTAGAGGAACCTCCATGGAGAAACTATTGAAGGATCTTCGAAGAAGACTTGGATTTATGTTGAGAGAAGTATATTGGGCATAGTTTGGAGTAGTGTTTAAGAATAATCTTGGTGAATACATATTAAAGTGAATTTGAAGAATTCTTGGGGATATTAATGGTTAGTATATCTTGGAAAGCCATCTTGAAAGTTGTAGTGGGAGTATCTTGAATACATCTTGTTGGGGCAAGTATTGTTGAAAATCCTTTTAGAAGCTGTCTTGGAGATAATACTGGAGACCATGATGCATTGAAGCCATCATGAGGTGACCTTGGATAAACTGTTTGGGTAACATGAAGAGCTGTGGAGACACCTTCATGAGAAGAAAAATTTGTCATTGATGAGCTGATTGTGTTGGAGAACAATTGAGGGCAGTGCTGAAGGTGAAGATTGTTGAAAAGTGTAACTAGGATCGGTCTTCATATTGAATATGTAATTATGGATTTATGTAAAGAAGAAGACAAAGATAATTAAATTTATTTTGTACTTGCTTCATGGGTTTCATGAGTAAGATTTTATTATAGGTTAATAGACTTCTTCTTCATGTCTATCTAGCGTTTTGTCTTCTAGATATAAATGTAATAAGTATCATATATACATGAAGGATCTATTCCAAAGAAATGCTCCAATACCAAGTCCAGAAACCGTGGAAGAATGGCTCTAATCAGCCCTCACTCAAACGCTGGAAGAGTAGCTATATTGATGTGTTAAATTCAGCTTTCATTAGCTGAACAAGCTGGCCTACAAGTCAACTAGCAGGTCAGCCTAAAGACTGTATAACTTCCTCTATATATACCTTAGTTTTGTGGTACAGTCAAACATATAATTTCATTATCCTGAAGTTCAGTGTAGATTACAGGACGAGTTTAAGTGCAAAATTTTTGGTCGAAGTTTTAATGTGGATTGTTGACAAGCTCCAAGACTATTTAAGATACATCCTCGTGGTATCTTAATTTAATGAATTGTTGCAATTTTCTAGAATAGGAGTGTGGAATGTCTCTGGCTATTTATCAAAGGTTGTGCATGTAATCCTGAAGTGGTCACAACATTCAAGGTTAAGGTTGTACCATGGATACATACAACATGCAAGGGGAAATGCTCCTATGTTAAGGTGTGGATCAAACTGAGTATGGAAGTGCAGATCTGCCCAAGTTCATTAACATGAATATGAGATCATCTTGAAGTGAATTTTCAAACTAATCTAAAGTGATGCTATTGGGACAATGGTCTACAAAAAAGAAGTATTCAGAAAGTGAAAGAAAGAATAAAAATATATCTGAGATTTACTTTCCTAACAACAACCTATATATCTCAAACAACTGAAGATTCTCATGTGCAACGAATTTCCTCTGCCCTTTGCAAATTCTCAATAAAATTTTGTGTATTGGCCTCTTTAATCTTGGGGTTCTTCTCATACTTCAGATGAGTTTTGAAGTATTCAAGGGCATTCATGTAAAGAGGAAATGCCTTGGCATAATTCCTGGCATTATCCTCTTTCACTCCCTATCTAAGATACTCTATGAAACTATAAAAAATTAGACAAGAAAATAAGTAATTCATGACCATGTAAATACTAGAGATAATTTCTTAATTGTTCCAAAAACATAGCAGAAGACAAAGATTGGACCAAAATACATACCTTTGAATGCAACAAAAGAGGTGACTGCATGGAGCTTCAATGCATATGAAAGGATTTCCTCTGTACTTGATCGCCTTCAATAATTAAAAAAAAGGCCAGTAGATGGTAAATATTCTTCCAACTTGACTGATGAGAGACAAGCATGAGGAAAAATGGGCGTGGAATCAGCACCAATGAGTTTTTCACATCATGGAAGGAAAAAGAATAATTCCATCAACAGAACGAAGGATAATACCAACAATTGAATGAGTTTGCGTAAGACATTCTACTTGTGACCACTTGGAGGTATATCCGCCTCAAGGGTATTCACATTCTACAAATGAAAATATAATCTTTTTTTTTCGTATATGATGCAGTTGGGTGTTAACCATTGATTGATAAATTGTCTTTACACAATGAAAAAAATACTTTAATTTCAATAGAATTTCACATAGTAGTCAAATTTTGCAAGACATGCTTCTAAGCATAGTAGCCAAATTTGGCAGGAGATGCTTCTGAGCCTAGTGTCATATTCAAATGAGCATCTCTTTCTCAAGTTTTTTTCGTTTTTTCCAATTTTATTTTCTTTCTCATTATTTGCAAGGAGCTCCATGATTTTTTTATTTGATCCAATTTATGAGGGAGTTCATGAATCCATTTTGTATGCTTCTTGAGTGCACAGGGTTTCCTTTCCTTCATCTTCTCTCTTCATATTTGTCATTTGTTGATTCTTATCTCACTTTGGTACTTTCTCCATTTCTCAAATGTCATATAGTAAAACATAAGATGAGAAAGGAGCAAAAAGAGCAAAGATACCATCATTGCTATGTCATTATTATGGGACAATTATATTAGTATTACTTTATGTTAGTGTAACTTTATTTTTAAATTTAACTTTTTATTACATTATTTAAAAGATATATTGAAACTAAAATTTCCATATATTTTACTTAATTATTGTTTTCCCCACTCACAAACATTACTTTGCACCTCTCTATACAAAAGCTAACTACATAGCAGCAGCGGCCCATCTTTTCATTTGTGAAGTATATAACATCCAAAGTATGCATAATATATAAGTACATCAGTTGTATGGTAGGAATCCATGCATCGAGAAATTATCTGGGCAACAAAAATTTACTCGAATCTTGATAGATGGTGAACGGGTCATGGATGAAATAGGTTGGAAATTATCTCCATAAAAATTCTATAGGAATGTCAGAGTGATGGATATAGCAAGGTAAGAACTCTAAAATAAATTTATGATCTCAACCAGCTTCATGTTGAAAATTACTTTCAACTTTGCAAAGTATGTGAGCCGCCTTCCATTTCTATCTGCAGGTTTTCGTACACGAGCCGCTTGCCATTTTTGATCAGTCAAATTTTGTTTTGGGCGTCTGTCCTGTGTATTCAGAAAAACCAGAGCTATTTTGTTTAAACAGCAGAGCATTGATTTTGTATGCGCAGGAGTTTAAAATCTGAAGGACAGTGGTCCCAAACCACATGAAAATTTCCGGACCTGAAATTTCATTGAGGCAGAATTAATTTAATTTCGCGTCACACTCAGCCGTTCGTACGGCTGCCCAAAATTGGACGCTGAAAATTCATAAGCTGGATTTAATAGAAATTCCGCATCACATTTTTGATGACGTCAGTGAATTATTTTGTGACCCGAAATCGATTGCAAGAGGGTTCAATTTCGTTTGACGTCCAGTTCAATTCGTGGTCAAAGTTCTTGGTTTTAATATTTGTTTTTAAAAACGTGCGAATAGCTCACACACATATATATGTTTTACATATATATATATATATCAACTGAACGTTTTCAAAAGGGAGGCCGTGGGCCATGACTTAGCTAAATAGTTTTTTATTTTAGTTTTTAAATTTATTTTTTTTAAAAAGTTGTTTTATTTTTATATTGTAAAAGAGGCATATAAAGAGTGAAAAGGCCCGTGTGTTTTTTTTTTGTGAGGTATTGTAAGTTTTTAATTTTTACACAGTAGTGTAAAAGACTTATATAGCACAGCAGTGCATTGTTCAGATTGTAAATTTTATTTTACACACAGCAGAAGTGTAAAACAGAATTTTGGAATTGCACAGCAGTGCATTCATTTTTGAAAGACAGAGTATTTTTCAAACACACAGCAGTGAGTTGAAAATGCACAGATAGAGTGAAATTTTTAGAGAGTGAGTTTTGTGTTGAACTGTGTTTTGAAGCAGCCAAAATTTCTGTGTATTCCCTCAGTTAGAGGAGATTTTGTAACCAAGTTCTTGAAGTTTAATGAAATAGTTTTTATAGTGAAAACTCTGTCTCCAGTGAAGAATTTTTTTTTTTATTTTCTTTGTGTTGAAGAAGGGGAATTTTATTCTCCATTGTTGTTCTGGAATTTTAAATATTCCAACATGGTATCAGAGCTAGTCTAGGCTCTTTGAAGATCAAAGAAGCTGAAGGAAAGGAGTTATTTGTTGCAGCAGCTTCTCCAGCAGTGTGAAGACTCAGTCAAGAAGAATCCAAAGGTATTTCTCTATACAGATTTTGTGTTACTGTTGCAGAACATTGAACTATTTTAAATTCACAGTCAAGTGCTTTTGAATCATATTTAAGAGTGCAGAATGGCTGGAGCCAGCACTGGTATGGGTATAGGAAATATCCGTCTCCCAATGTTTAATGGGAAAAATTATGACTACTGGTCACTAACTATGAGAGCTTTATTTGTCTCCTAAGACTTATGGGAATTTGTTGAGGATGGATTTGAAGAGCCAGCAGATGAAGAAGAGTTTGATGATTTAACTCAGGTAGAAAGAGAGTTGCTGAAGAGCAATAGAAAGAAAGACTCCAAAGCTCTCTTCTTATTGTATCAAGCAATGCATGAGAGTGTGTTTTCGAGGATAACAACAGCCAAGAAATCCAAAGAAGCATGGGAAACTCTCAAGACAGCCTATCAAGGCATGGAAAAAGTGAAGACAGCAAAAATTCAGTTGCTGAGGAGAGACTTCAAGACTCTCTGTATGAAAGAGTCAGATACCATTGACTCATTCTTCACTCATGTGATTGGAATGGTCACACAAATAAGATCTCATGGAGAGACTCTTGAAGATAAGAGGATTATGGAAAAAATCTTGAGAAGTTTACCCTCAAGATTTGATGTGATTTTCACCAACATAGAAGAAACTAAGGATCTCACAAGTTTTTCATTCGATGAGCTACATGCATCACTAATGACTCATGAACAGAGATTGGGTAGGAGTGAAAACTCATCTCTGGAACATGCCTTTAAGACCCAGATGTCTTTCGGAAGAGGAAGAGGGCAAGGTAGAGGAAACAAAAGAGGAAGAGGCAGAAGCCAAAACAGAGGTGGAAGGAACAGTCCAGCAAATGCTCAAGGAAGGGGAGCGATTCCAGACTCATCATCGAGGCGTTGACCTGACTAACCAAAGTGGTCGATGGAATGCTCAAGGACAAAGGTATGATAAGTCCAATGTCCAATGTCACTATTGTAAAAAATATGGTCATTATGCTAATGAATGTAGAAAGAAACAACATGATATGGGAAGTAGAACTAGTGCAAATTTCACTAGAGAAAATCTCAGCCAAGATAATTTGTTTTTGGCTTGTAATATGGTTGAAGAAAAGAATGAGGATTTATGGTTTCTAGACTCTGGTTGCAGTAACCATATGACAGGAAACTTAGCAATGTTTTCTATGCTAGATGAGAGTGTGAAGTCACAAGTCACACTAGGGACTGATAGCAAAGTTTCTGTTATGGGAAAAGGAAATGTAAATGTTTTAACAAGGAAAGGTGCAAAGAAATCCATAAAAGATGTTTATTATGTTCCAGGAATGAAGTGTAACCTCTTAAGTATTGGATAGCTTGTTCAAAGGGGTACAATGTACTTTTTGAGGATGATGTTTGTACCATCATGGACAAACCACCCAGCAAACAATGTATTGTTGAAGTAAAAATGACAAGGAATAGGATGTTCCCTCTTAGAATGACAGCAGATTTGAAGAATGAAGAAAATATAGCAGCAGTGGCAAAAGAGGCTATCCAAAGCGAACCAAAAGATGAAAATTGGTTGTGGCACTTGAGATTTGGACATCTTAACTTTGGAGGTCTTAATTTGTTGAACAGAAAAGGAATGGTACGAGGTTTACCATTGATAGAGAAACTGGATAGCCTTTGTGAAGGTTGTATTCTTGGAAAACAACACAGAGAAAGTTTTCCTTCCGGGAAAAGCATACGGGCAAAAGCACCCTTAGAGATTGTCCACTCAGATTTGTGTGGACCAATGCAAACTCCATCGCTTGCTAGTAGCCACTACATTTTAACATTCATAGATGATTTTACAAGAAAAACTTGGGTTTACTTTTTGAAAAATAAAAGTGAAGTGTTTGAAAAATTCTGCAATTTCAAAGCACTTGTGGAAAACCAGAGTGGGCTGCACATCAAATTCCTAAGGATTGATAGAGGAGGTGAGTATATATCTAAATATTTTCTGCGGTTTTGTAGAGAAAATGGTATTCAAAAGCAGTTTACAACTAGATATACTCCGTAGCAAAATGGAGTAGTCGAAAGGAAGAATAGAACCATAATGGACATGGTGAGGAGTATGTTAAAGGCAAAGCATCTGCCTAATGATTACTGGGCTGAAGCTTTACACTGTCCAGCATACATTTTGAAAAGGTTCCCTACAAAAGTAGTGATGAACAAAGTGCTGGAAGAGGCATGGAGTGGCACAAAGCAAGGTGTTACACACATGAAGGTTTTTGGATGTGTGGCTTATGCACACATACCGGATCAGCTAAGGAAGAAGTTGGACAACAAGGGGGGGAAATGTATTTTCACTGGATACAGTGAGGAATCCAAGGCCTACAGGTTATATAACCCATCCACCAAGAAGTTTATTGTGAGCATAGATGTTCAGTTTATTGAGGAGGAAGCTTGGGATGGAAGCATAGAGAAAACAGTGAATGTTAAACACTGTTTATCTCATGATGAAAATGATGATGAATTGGCTGAAATACATCCCCAAACAGCAGCACCAACACAAGAGCAGCAAGAGACACCCTTGAGGAGAAATGAGAGTGCTTCTCCAAGCACACCACAAGGAGGAAATTCAAGTGCTTCTTCAAGCATTTATACATCAAGTGAAAGAGGTAAGAAGTTCAGAAATTTGAATGACATTTATGCACAAGAGGCAGCAAATGAAGGTATCAATTCTTTGTTTGCTTTATATTGTCATGTTGATGACCCTGTTCATTTTGAAGAAGCTATTAAGGATAAGAAATGGATAGAAGCTATGGATGAGGAGATTAATGCCATAGAAAGAAACAAGACTTGGGATTTGGTTGAACTCCCAAAAGGTAAATATGTCATTGGAGTTAAATGGGTCTACAAGACCAAGAGTAATGCAGAAGGAAAAATAGAGAGACACAAGGCAAGACTTGTCATCAAAGGGTATAAGCAAAAGCATGGGATAGATTATGAGGAAACTTTCGCACCGGTTGCTAGAATGGAAACCGTGAGAGCAGTGTTGTCCATAGCAGCACAAAACAAGTGGAAAGTTTACCAAATGGACGTGAAGTCAGCATTCCTCAATGAAGTGTTAATGGAAGAGGTTTACATTGAACAACCTCTTGGCTATGAGAAGAAAGGCCAAGAGCACAAAGTGTGCAAGTTAAAGAAAGCTCTTTATGGGTTGAAGCAAGCACCAAGAGCATGGTACAGTAGGATAGATTCCTATCTACTGGAAAATGGATTTGAAAAGTGTGAGGGAGAACCCACCCTCTACATCAAAGAAAAAGATGGAAAAATGTTGATTGTAGTTCTATATGTTGATGATGTTATTTTCACAGGTAATGATGATTACCTTATTGAATATTTTAAAACAGTCATGAAAGAAGAATTTGAAATGACTGACATGGGTTTGTTGAAATACCTCTTAGGAATAGAAGTAGAACAAGATGAAAATGGGATTTTTATCTCACAGGAAAAATATGTTAATGAAGTGCTTGAAAGATTTAATATGCAGGAGAGCAAAGCAGCAATCACTCCCACAGCGATGGGATTAAAACTCAGCAGGGAGGACAACAGCAAGGATTTTGATCCTAGCTTGTACAAGAGCATAATTTGCAGCCTCATGTATTTGACTGCAACTAGACCAGACATAATGCATGCTATTAGTTTGATCTCCATATTCATGGAGAAGCCAAACGATGCACATTGGCAGGCATCGAAGAGAATTCTGAGGTATGTTAAAGGTACTAAAAGGTTTGGTATTTTATATACTTCTTCAGAAAATTCAGATTTAGTTGGATACACTGACAGTGATTGGGCTAGAAGTGTAGATGATTGGAAGAGCACTTTCGGTTATGTTTTTCACATGGGTTCAGGACCCATTTCATGGGCTTCTAAAAAGCAGCCCATTGTAGCATTATCTACAGTAGAGGAAAAATATGTGGCAGCTACAGCAGCAGCGTGTCAAGCAATTTGGATGAGGAGGATGTTAAGAAGTTTGTGCCAAGAGCAGTTAAAAGGAACAGTTATTTATTGTGACAATAGCTCAGCTATTGCATTATCCAATAATTCTATGTTTCACAAGAGAACGAAACACATTGACACAAAGTTTCATTACAGCAGAGAATTAGTAAACAATGGTGAAATTGTTTTGGAACACTGCAGAACTCAGGAGCAGTTTGCAGACATTCTGACCAAGCCATTGGGGCAGAAGAACTTTGAGTTTTTGAGGAAATGTATGGGTATGAATGATAACCCAACAGCTGAAAGTAAGGGGGAGTGTTGAAAATTACTTTCAGCTTTGTAAAGTACATGAGCCGCCTTCCATTTCTATCTGCAGGTTTTTGTACACGAGCCGCTTTCCGTTTTTGATCAGTCAAATTCTGTTTTGGGCATCTTTCCTGTGTATTCAGAAAAACTAGAGCTATTTTGTTTAAACATCAGAGCATTGATTTTGTATGCGCGAGAGTTTAAAATCTGAAGGATAGTGGTCCCAAACCACATGAAAATTTTTGGACCTGAAATTTCATTGAGGTAGAATTAATTTAATTTCGCATCACACTCAGCCATCCATACGGCTGCCCAAAATCGGAAGCGGAAAATTCATAAGCCGGATTTAATAGAAATTCCGCATCACATTTTTGATGACGTCAGCAAATTTTTTTTGTGACCCGAAATTGATTGCAAGAGGGTTCAATTTCGTTTGACGTCCGGTTCAATTCGTGGTCAAAGTTCTTGGTTTTAATATTTGTTTTTAAAAACGTGCGAATATTCCACACACATATATATGTTTTACATATATATATATATATATATATATATATATATATATCAACTAAACGTTTTCAAAAGGGAGGCCGTGGGCCATGACTTAGTTAAATAGTTTTTGATTTTAGTTTTTAATTTTTTTTTTTTTTTAAAGTTCTTTTATTTTTATATTGTAAAAGAGGCATATAAAGAGTGAAAAGGCCCGTGTGTTTTTTTTTGTGAGGTATTGCAAGTTTTTAATTTTTACACAGCAGTGTAAAACACTTGTATAGCACAGCAGTGCATTGTTCAGATTGTAAATTTTATTTTACACACAGCAGAAGTGTAAAACAGAATTTTGGAATTGCACAGCAGTGCATTCATTTTTGAAAGACAGAGTATTTTTCAAACACACAGCAGTGAGTTGAAAATGCACAGATAGAGTGAAATTTTTAGAGAGTGAGTTTTGTGCTGAACTATATTTTGAAGCAGTCAAAATTTCTGTGTATTCCCTCAGTCAGAGGAGATTTTGTAACCAAGTTTTTGAAGTTTAATGAAATAGTTTTTACAGTGAAAACTCTGTCTCCAGTGAAGAATTTTTTTTTATATTTTCTCTGTGTTGAAGAAGGGGAATTTTATTCTCCATTGTTGTTCTAGAATTTTAAATATTCCAACATGGTATCAGAGCTAGTCCAGGCTCTTTGAAGATCAAAGAAGCTGAAGGAAAGGAGTTCTTTGTTGCAGCAACTTCTCCAGCAGTGTGAAGACTCAGTCAAGAAGAATCCAAAGGTATTTCTCTATACAGATTTTTTGTTACTGTTGCAGAACAGTGAACTATTTTAAATACACGGTCAATTGTTTTTGAATCATATTTAAGAGTGTAGAATGGCTGGAGCCAACACTAGTATAGGTCTGGGAAATATCCATCTCCCAATGTTTAATGGGAAAAATTATGACTACTGGTCAATAAATATAAGAGCTTTATTTGTCTCCCAAGACTTATGGGAATTTGTTGAGGATGGCTTTTAAGAGCCAGCAGATGAAGAAGAGTTTGATGATTTAACTCAGGCAGAAAGAGAGTTGTTGAAGAGCAATAGGAAGACAGACTCCAAAGCTCTCTTCTTATTGTATCAAGTAGTGCATGCGAGTGTGTTTCCAAGGATAGCAGCAGCCAAAAAATCCAAAGAAGCATGGGAAACTCTCAAGATAGCCTATCAAGGCATGGAAAAGGTGAAGATAGCAAAACTTCAGTTGCTGAGGAGAGACTTTGAGACTCTATGTATGAAAGAGTCAGATACCATTGACTCATTCTTCACTCATGTGATTGGAATGGTCACACAAATAAGATCTTATGGAGAGACTCTTGGAGATAAGAGGATTGTGGAAAAACTCTTGAGAAGTTTACCCTCAAGATTTGATGTGATTGTCACCACCATAGAAGAGACTAAGGATCTCACAAGTTTTTCAGTCGATGAGCTACATGCATCACTGATGACTCATGAACAGAGATTGGGTAGGAGTGAAAACTCATCTCTGGAACATGCCTTTAAGACCCAGATGTCTTTCGGAAGAGGAAGAGGGCAAGGCAGAGGAAACAAAAGAGGAAGAGGCAGAAGCCAAAACATAGGTGGAAGGAACAGTCCAGCAAATGCTCAAGGAAGGGGCAGCAATCCAAATCATCATCAAGGCCAAGGCAGCAGCCAGCAAAGTGGTCAACAGAATGCTCAAGGACAGAGGTATGATAAGTCCAATGTCCAGTGTCACTATTGTAAAAAATATGGTCATTATGCTAATGAATGTAGAAAGAAGCAGCATGACATGGGAAGTAGAACTAGTGCAAATTTCACTAGAGAAAATCTCAGCCAAGATAATTTGTTTTTAGCCTGTAATATGGCTGAAGAAAAAATGAGGATTTATGGTTTCTAGACTCCGATTGTAGTAACCATATGAAAGGAAACTTAGCAATGTTTTCTATGCTAGATGAGAGTGTGAAGTCACAAGTCACACTAGGGACTGATAGCAAAGTTTCTGTTATGGGAAAAGGAAATGTAAATGTTTTAACAAGGAAAGGTGCAAAGAAATCCATAGCAGATGTTTATTATGTTCTAGGAATGAAGTGTAACCTCTTAAGTATTGGACAACTTGTTCAAAAGGGGTACAATGTATTTTTTGAGGATGATGTTTGTACCATCATGGACAAACCACCCAGCAAACAATGTATTGCTGAAGTAAAAATGACAAGGAACAGGATGTTCCCTCTTAGAATGAGAGCAGATTTAAAGAATGAAGAAAAGATAGCAGTAGTGACACAAGAGGTTATCCAAAGCGAACCAAAATATGAAAATTGGTTGTGGCACTTGAGATTTGGACATCTCAACTTTGGAGGTCTTAATTTGTTGAACAGAAAAAGAATGGTAAAAGGTTTGCCATTGATAGAGAAGCCGGACAGCCTTTGTGAAGGTTGTATCTTGGGGAAACAATACAGAGAAAGTTTTCCTTCCGGGAAAAGCATAAGGGCAAAGGCACCCTTAGAGATTGTCCACTCAGATTTGTGTGGACCGATGCAAACTCCATCACTTGCTAGCAGCCACTACATGTTAACATTCATAGATGATTTTACAAGAAAACCTTGGGTTTACTTTTTGAAAAATAAAAGTGAAGTGTTTGAAAAATTCTGCAATTTCAAAGCACTTGTGGAAAACCAGAGTGGGCTGCACATCAAAGTCCAAAGGACCGATAGAGGATGTGTGTATATCTCTAAATATTTTCTACGGTTTTGTAGAGAAAATGGTATTCAAAAGCAATTTACAACTAGATATACTCCGTAGCAAAATGGAGTAGCTGAAAGGAAGAATAGACCCATAATGGACATGGTGAGGAGTATGTTAAAGGCAAAGCATTTGCCTAATGATTACTGGGCTGAAGCTGTACACTATGCAACATACATTTTGAATAGGTGCCCTACAAAAGTAGTGATGAACAAAGTGCCGGAAGAGACATGGAGTGGCACAAAGCAAGGTGTCACACACATGAAGGTTTTTTGGATGTGTGGCTTATGCACACATACCGGATCAGCTAAGGAAGAAGTTGGACAACAAGGGGGAGAAATGTATTTTCATTGGATATAGTGAGGAATCCAAGGCCTACAGGTTATATAACCCATCCACCAAGAAGTTTATTGTGAGCAGATATGTTTAGTTTATTGAGGAGGAAGCTTGGGATGGATGCATAGAGAAAATAGTGAATGTTAAACACTGTTTATCTCATGATGAGAATGATGATGAATTGGCTGAAATAAATACCCAAACAGCAACACCAACACAAGGGCAGCAAGAGACACCCTTGAGGAGAAATGAGAGTTCTTCTCCAAGCACACCACAAGGAGGAAATTCTAGTGCTTCTTCAAGCATTTGTACAGCTAGTGAAAGAGGTAAGAAGTTTAGAAATTTGAATGACATTTATGCAAAAGAGGTAGCAAACGAAGGTATCAATTCTTTGTTTGCTTTATATTGTTATGTTGAAGACCCTATCCACTTTGAAGAAGCTATTAAGGATAAGAAATGGATAGAAGCTATGGATGAGGAGATTAATGCCATAGAAAGAAAAAAGACTTGGGATTTGGTTGAACTCATAAAAGGTAAAGATGTCATTGGAGTTAAATGGGTCTAGAAGACCAAGAGTAATGCTAAAGGAAAAATAGAGAGACACAAGGCAAGACTTGTCGTCAAAGGGTATAAGCAGAAGCATGGGATAGATTATGAGGAAACTTTCACACCGGTTGCTAGAATGGAAACCGTGAGAGCAGTGCTGTCCATAGCAGCACAAAACAAGTGGAAAGTTTACCAAATGGACTTGAAGTCAACATTCCTAAATGGAGTGTTAATGGAAGAGGTTTACATTGAACAACCTCTTGGTTATGAAAAGAAAGGCCAAGAGCACAAAGTGTGCAAGTTGAAGAAATCTCTTTATGGGCTGAAGCAAGCGCCAAGAGAGTGGTACAGTAGGATAGATTCCTATCTACTGGAAAATGGATTTGTAAAGTGTGAGGGAGAACCCACCCTCTACATCAAAGAAAAAGATGGAAAAATGTCGATTGTAGTTTTATATGTTTATGATGTTATTTTCACAGGTAATGATGATTACCTTATTGAAAATTTTAAAACAGTCATGAAAGAAGAATTTGAAATGACTGACATGGGTTTGTTGAAATACTTCTTAGGAATAGAAGTGGAACAAGATTTAAATGGGATTTTTATCTCAGAGGAAAAATATTTTAATGAAGTGCTTGAAAGATTTAATATGCAGGAGAGCAAAGCAGCGATCACTCCCACAGTGATGGGATTAAAACTCAGCAGAGAGGACAGTAGCAAGGATTTTGATCCTAGCTTGTACAAGAGCATAGTTGGCAGCCTCATGTATTTGACTGCAACTAGACCAGACATAATGCATGTTGTTAGTTTGATTTCCAGATTCATGGAGAAGCCAAAGGATGCACATTGGTAGGCAGCGAAGAGAATTCTGAGGTATGTTAAAGGTACTAAAAGGTTTGGTATTTTATATACTGCTTCAGAAAATTCAAATTTAGTTGGATACACTGACAGTGATTGCGCTGGAAGTGTAGATGATCGGAAGAGCACTTCCGGTTATGTTTTTCACATGGGTTCAGGAGCCATTCCATGGGCTTCTAAAAAATAGCCCATTGTAGCCTTTTCTACAGCAGAGGCAGAATATGTGGTAGCTACAGCAACAGTGTGTCAAGCAATTTGGATGAGGATGATGTTAAGAAGTTTGTGCTAAGAGCAGTTAAAAGGAACAATGATTTATTGTGACAATAGCTCAGCTATTGCATTATCCAAGAATTCTGTGTTTCAGAAGAGAACGAAACACATTGACACAAAGTTTCATTACATCAGAGAATTGGTAAACAATGGTGAAATTGTTTTGGAACACTGCAGAACTCAGGAGCAGTTTGCAGACATTCTGACCAAGCCATTGGGGCAGAAGAACTTTGAGTTTTTGAGGAAATGTCTGGGTATGACTGATAACCCAGCAGCTGAAATTAAGGGGGAGTGTTGAAAATTACTTTCAGCTTTGCAAAGTACGTGAGCCGCCTTCCTTTTCTATCTGCAGGTTTTTGTATGCGAGCCGCTTGCCATTTTTGATCAGACAAATTCTGTTTTGGGCGTCTGTCCTATGTATTTAGAAAAACCAGAGATATTTTGTTTAAACATCAGAGCGTTGATTCTGTATGCGTGGGAGTTTAAAATCTGAAGGACAGTGGTCCCAAACCACATGAAAATTTCAAGACCTGAAATTTCATTGAGGCAGAATTAATTTAATTTCGCATCACACTCAGCCGTCCATACAGCTGCCCAAAATCGGACGTGGAAAATTCATAAGCCGGATTTAATAGAATTTCTGCATCACATTTTTGATGACGTCAGCAAATTTTTTTGTGACCCGAAATCGATTGCAAGAGCGTTCAATTTCATTTGACGTTTGGTTCAATTCATGGTCAAAGTTCTTGGTTTTAATATTTGTTTTTAAAAACGTGCGAATAGCCCACACACATATATATGTTTTACATATATATATATATCAACTGAACATTTTCAAAAGGGAGGCCGTGGGCCATGACTTAGCTAAATAGTTTTTTATTTTAGTTTTTAAATTTTTTTTTTTTTTTTAATTTGTTTTATTTTTATATTGTAAAAGAGGCATATAAAGAGTGAAAAAGCCCGTGTGTTTTTTTTTGTGAGGTATTGTAAGTTTTTAATTTTTACACAGCAGTGTAAAAGACTTGTATAGCACAACAGTGCATTGTTCAGATTGTAAATTTTATTTTACACATAGCAGAAGTGTAAAACAGAATTTTGGAATTACACAGCAGTGCATTCATTTTTGAAAGACAGAGTATTTTTCAAACACACAGCAGTGAGTTGAAAATGCACAAATAGAGTGAAATTTTTAGAGAGTGAGTTTTGTGTTGAACTATGTTTTGAAGCAGTCAAAATTTCTGTGTATTCCCTCAGTCAGAGGAGATTTTTTAACCAAGTTTTTGAAGTTTAATGAAATAGTTCTTACAGTGAAAACTCTGTCTCCAGTGAAGAATTTTCTTTTATATTTTCTCTGTGTTGAAGAAGGGGAATTTTATTCTCCATTGTTGTTCTAGAATTTTAAATATTCCAACATGGTATCAGAGCTAGTCCAGGCTCTTTGAAGATCAAAGAAGCTGAAGGAAAGGAGTTATTTGTTGCAGCAGCTTCTCCAGTAGTGTGAAGACTCAGTCAAGAAGAATCCAAAGGTATTTCTCTATACAGATTTTGTGTTACTGTTACAGAACAGTGAACTATTTTAAATACACAATCAAGTGTTTTTTAATCATATTTAAGAGTGCAGAATGGCTGGAGCCAGCACTGGTATGGGTATGGGAAATATCCATCTCCCAATGTTTAATGGGAAAAATTATGACTACTGGTCAATAAATATGAGAGCTTTATTTGTCTCCCAAGACTTATGGGAATTTGTTGACGATGGCTTTTAAGAGCCATCAGATGAAGAAGAGTTTGATGATTTAACTCAGGCAGAAAGAGAGTTGCTGAAGAGCAATAGGAAGAAACACTCCAAATCTCTCTTATTATTGTATCAAGCAGTGCATGAGAGTGTGTTTCCGAGGATAGCAGCAGCCAAGAAATCCAAAGAAGCATGGGAAACTCTCAAGACAGCCTATCAAGGCATGGAAAAAGTGAAGACAACAAAACTTTAGTTGCTGAGGAGAGACTTTGAGACTCTCTGTATGAAAGAGTCAGATACTATTGACTCATTCTTCACTCATGTGATTGGAATGGTCACAAAAATAAGATCTCATGGAGAGACTCTTGAAGACAAGAGGATTGTGGAAAAACTCTTGAGAAGTTTACCCTCAAGATTTGATGTGATTGTCACCACCATAGAAGAGACTAGGGATCTCACAAAGTTTTCAGTGGATGAACTACATGCATCACTGATGACCCATGAACAGAGATTGGGTAGGAGTGAAAACTCATCTCTTGAGCAAGCCTTTAAGACCCAGATGTCTTTCAGAAGAGGAAGAGGGCAAGGTATAGGAAACAAGAGAGGAAGAGGCAGAAGCCAAAACAGAGGTGGAAGGAACAGTCCAGCAAATGCTCAAGGAAGGGGCAACAATCCAAATCAGCATCAAGGCCAAGGCAGCAGCCAGCAGAGTGGTCAGCAGAATGCTCAAGGACAGAGGTATGATAAGTCCAATGTCCAATGTCACTATTGTAAAAAATATGGTCATTATGCTAATGAATGTAGAAAGAAGCAGCATGGCATGGGAAGTAGAACTAGTGAAAATTTCACCAGAGAAAATCTTAGCCAAGATAATTTGTTTTTAGCTTGTAATATGGCTAAAGAAAAGAATGAGGATTTATGGTTTCTAGACTCCAGTTGCAGTAACCATATGACAGGAAACTTAGCAATGTTTTCTGTGCTAGATGAGAGTGTGAAGTCACAAGTCACACTAGGGACTGATATCAAAGTTTCTGTTATGGCAAAAGGAAATGTAAATGTTTTAACAAGGAAAGGTGCAAAGAAATCCATAGCAGATGTTTATTATGTTCCAGGAATGAATTGTAACCTCTTAAGTATTGGACAGCTTGTTCAAAAGGGGTACAATGTATTTTTTTAGGATGATGTTTGTACTATCATGGACAAACCACCCAGAAAAAAATGTATTGATGAAGTAAAAATGACAAGGAACAGGACGTTCCCTCTTAGAATGAGAGCAGATTTGAAGAATGAAGAAAAGATAGCAGCAGTGGCAAAAGAGGCTATCCAAAGTGAACCAGAAGATGAAAATTGGTTGTGGCACTTGAGATTTGGACATCTCAACTTTGGAGGTCTTAATTTGTTGAACAAAAAAGGAATGGTATGAGGTTTACCATTGATAGAGAAACCAGACAACCTTTGTGAAGGTTGTATTCTTGGGAAACAACATAGAGAAAGTATTCCTTCCGGGAAAAGCATAAGGGAAAAAGCACCCTTAGAGATTGTCCACTCAGATTTGTGTGGACCAATGCAAAATCCATCGCTTGCTAGCAGCTACTACATGTTAACATTCATAGATGATTTTACAAGAAAAACTTGGGTTTACTTTTTGAAAAATAAAAGTGAAGTGTTTGAAAAATTCTGCAATTTCAAAGCACTTGTGGAAAACCAGAGTGGGCTGCACATCAAAGTTCTAAGCACTGATAGAGGAGGTGAGTATATCTCTAAATATTTTCTACGGTTTTGTAGAGAAAATGGTATTCAAAAGCAGTTTAAAACTAGATATACTCCACAACAAAATGGAGTAGCCGAAAGGAAGAATAGAACCATAATTGACATGGTGAGGAGTATGTTAAAGGCAAAGCATCTGCCTAATGATTTCTGGGCTGAAGCTGTACACTGTGCATCATACATTTTGAATAGGTGCCCTACAGAAGCAGTGATGAACAAAGTGTCGGAAGAGGCATGGAGTGGCACAAAGCAAGGTGTCACACATATGAAGGTTTTTGGATGTGTGGCTTATGCACACATACCGGATCAGCTAAGGAAGAAGTTGGACAACAAGGGGGAGAAATGTATTTTCATTAGATACAGTGAGGAATCCAAGGCCTACAGGTTATATAACCCATCCACCAAGAAGTTTATTCTAAGCAGAGATGTTCAGTTTATTGAGGAGGAAGCTTGGGATGGAAGCATAGAGAAAACAGTGAATGTTAAACACTGTTAATCTCATGATAAGAATGATGATGAATTGGCTGAAATACATCCCCAAACAGCAGCACCAACACAAGGGCAGCAAGAGACACCCTTGAGGAGAAATGAGAGTTCTTCTCTAAGCACACCACAAGTAGGAAATTCTAATGCTTCTTCAAGCATTTGTACAGCTAGTGAAAGAGGTAAGAAGTTCAGAAATTTGAATGACATTTATGCACAAGATGCAGAAAATGAAGGTATCAATTCTTTGTTTGCTTTATATTGTCATGTTGAAGAATCTATCCACTTTGAAGAAGTTATTAAGGATAAGAAATGGATAGAAGGTATGGATGAGGAGATTAATGCCATAGAAAGAAACAAGACTTGGGATTTGGTTGAACTCCCAAAAGGTAAAGATGTCATTGGAGTTAAATGGGTCTACAAGACCAAGAGTAATGCTAAAGGCAAAATAGAGAGACACAAGGCAAGACTTCTCATCAATGGGTATAAGCAGAAGAATGGGATAGATTATGAGGAAACTTTCACATCAGTTGCTAGAATGGAAACCGTGAGAGCAGTGTTGTCCATAGCAGCACAAAACAAGTGGAAAGTTTACCAAATGGACGTGAAGTCAACATTCCTAAATGGAGTGTTAATGGAAGAGGTTTACATTGAACAACCTCTCGGCTATGAAAAGAAAGGCCAAGAGCACAAAGTGTGGAAGTTGAAGAAATCTCTTTATGGGCTGAAGCAAGCACCAAGAGCATGGTACAGTAGGATAGATTCCTATCTACTCGAAAATGGATTTGAAAAGTGTGAGGGAGAACCCACCCTCTACATCAAAGAAAAAGTTGGAAAAATGTTGATTGTAGTTTTATATGTTGATGATGTTATTTTCACAAGTAATGATGATTACCTTATTGAGAATTTTAAAACAATCATGAAAGAAGAATTTGAAATGAATGACATTGGTTTGTTGAAATACTTCTTAGGAATAGAAGTAGAACAAGATGAAAATGGGATTTTTATCTCACAGGCAAAATATGTTAATGAAGTGCTTGAAAGATTTAATATGCAGGAGAGCAAAGCAGCGATCACTCCCATAGTGATGGGATTAAAACTCAGCAGAGAGGATAGCAGCAAGGATTTTGATCCTAGCTTGTACAAGAGCATAGTTGGCAGCCTCATGTATTTGACTACAACTAGACCGGATATAATGCATGCTATTAGTTTGATTTCCAGATTCATGGAGAAGCCAAAGGATGCACATTGGCAGGCAGCGAAGAGAGTTCTTAGGTATGTTAAAGGTACTAAAAGGTTTGATATTTTATATACTGCTTCAGAAAATTCAGATTTAATTGGATACACTGACAGTGATTGGGCTGGAAGTGTAGATGATCGGAAGAGCACTTCTGGTTATGTTTTTCACATGGGTTCAGGAGCCATTTCATGGGCTTCTAAAAAACAGCCCATTGTAGCATTGTCTATAGCAGAGGCAGAATATGTGGCAGCTACAGCAACAGCGTGTCAAGCAATTTGGATGAGGAGGATGTTAAGAAGTTTGTGCCAAGAGAAGTTAAAAGGAACAGTGATTTATTGTGACAATAGCTCAGCTATTGCATTATCCAAGAATTTTGTGTTTCACAAGAGAACGAAACACATTGACACAAAGTTTTATTACATCAGAGAATTGGTAAAAAATGGTGAAATTGTTTTGGAACACTGCAGAACTCAGGAGTAATTTGCAGACATTCTGACCAAGCCATTGGGGCATAAGAGCTTTGAGTTTTTGAGGAAATGTCTGGGTATGACTGATAACCCAGCAGCTGAAAGTAAGGGGGAGTGTTGAAAATTACTTTCAGCTTTGCAAAGTACGTGAGCTGCCTTCCATTTCTATCTGCAGGTTTTGGTACGCGAGCCGCTTGCCATTTTTGATCAGTCAAATTCTGTTTTGGGCGTCTGTCCTATGTATTCAGAAAAACCAGAGCTATTTTGTTTAAACAGCAGAGCGTTGATTCTATATGCACGGGAGTTTAAAATCTGAAGGACAGTGGTCCCAAACCACATGAAAATTTCTGAACCTGAAATTTCATTGAGGCAGAATTAATTTAATTTCGCGTCACACTCAGTCGTTCGTATGGCTGCCCAAAATCGGACGCGGAAAATTCATAAGCCGGATTTAATAGAAATTCCACATCACATTTTTGATGACGTCAGCAAATTTTTTTGTGACCCGAAATCGATTGCAAGAGCGTTCAATTTCGTTTGACATCCGATTCAATTCGTGGTCAAAGTTCTTGGTTTTAATATTTGTTTTTAAAAACGTGCAAATAGCCCACACACATATATATGTTTTACATATATATATATCAACTGAACGTTTTCGAAAGGGAGGCCGTGGGCCATGACTTAGCTAAATAGTTTTTTGTTTTAGTTTTTAATTTTTTTTTTTTTTAAAGTTGTTTTATTTTTATATTGTAAAAGAGGCATATAAAGAGTGAAAAGGCCCGTGTGTTTTTTTTGGTGAGGTATTGTAAGTTTTTAATTTTTACACAGCAGTGTAAACAATTTGTATAGCACAACAGTGCATTTTTCAGATTGTAAATTTTATTTTACACACAGCAGAAGTGTAAAATAGAATTTTGGAATTGCACAGCAGTGCATTCATTTTTGAAAGACAGTATTTTTCAAACACACAGTAGTGTGTTGAAAATGCACAGATAGAGTGAAATTTTTAGAGAGTGAGTTTTGTGCTGAACTGTGTTTTGAAGCAGTCAAAATTTCTGTGTATTCCCTCAGTCAGAAGAGATTTTGTAACCAAGTTTTTGAAGTTTAATGAAATAGTTTTTACAGTGAAAACTCTGTCTCCAGTAAAGATTTTTTTTATATATTTTCTCTGTGTTGAAGAAGGGGAATTTTATTCTCCATTGTTGTTTTGAAATTTTAAATATTCCAACACTTCACTGATTTTATCTTATTCACAGAACCGATGATGATTGAAATTTGAAACCACCCATTCCATCCTTTGTTATGTTACGGTTGAAGACAAAGTATAATGAATGCCATGAGATACAAAACGACATCAACTGGTAGGGACGATTTAATGGTCTGAACAACAGGAGGTGATTAAAGCAGCTTTGTATCGAATCGGCTTTGTTCTGTTCTTTCAGTAACCCATACGATGGGTAAGAATCAGTCCCTACTCATTATGTAGCAGCAGCTTTCATGTAGGAACCAATTCTTTTCATTTGTTAAGCACATAACATCTAACGTATGCATTATATAACACCAGTTGCATTGGTAGGAATCAATTGCTTTCGTTCAAGCCCCCATTATATAACATCAACTGTATCCGTGGGAATTTACTGTTACAACATCAACTGTATTGGTAGGAATCCATTGCTTAGTTACACAGGAACCGCTCCAGCCATATAGGAAACCCATTCTGGCAGTTCCTGCGTTCCTGGGAGATTTCGAACGGGAGTGAAACGTTTCACTTTCCCAGGAAATGGTGAGGGGAGCGAGGGCAAGTTTCTGGCACGTGAAAGACAGGGTGATTCTAGAACGTGGGAGCGGTTTTTTCAGCGTGTTCAGTTGTGGCAGTCGATAAAGCGCAGCACAACGTGTTGCATCTGGTAAAGAGAGTTTCTAGTGAATGTAAGATGAGAGTACGTTCTCTGGTAAAGTGCTTTCAAGAGACAAGGCAGTAGGAAATACGTTCTATTTTTAAGTTGGAAATTTTGTTCGCGGGGTATTTCTGTTAAGTTATTGGAAACTGTGGAATTCGGCTTTTGAGAAAACTCATGGACCAATTTCATTATTTCATTATTTATTTTCATTATAGTTTGTCACATTCAATCAAAACTTACATAGTAGGTGATATTTTTGATATTTTTTGTTTTTAGATATCATAAGTAAAAGCACAATGTTTTTTTCTAAATTAATTTTGATTATTGATATAAAAAGTATAATGTTTTTTTTAAGATGGTATATTTGATATTAATTTTTTTTTTTTTTTAAATATAAGATTTTTTTTAAAGTTTGGGAGGATTATATCTTCAAAATGTCTAATATAATTTTGATTGGTGGAGAATTGACAAGTAACTTCACATGAAGAAGTTCTTTAAGAGAGTCTTTTTATCGCAATATATCCAAGACTTCCAGAATAAAAATATAAGAATTTTAAATTATGTATTTTTTTCTATATATTTTTAATTTTTTATTATATCATTTTTCTGCTCCCAATTAATCATTTTCAGTAAATTTTGGGGAAACTTTTAATCATTCCGAACACTCATACCCAAGTTCCCAACGTTCTAGAAACTCTTGCAACATAATATATTATCAATAGTATCTATGGGAATTTATTGTTTAGAAATTTGAAAGGTTATATTTTAGAATGGAGGTGTGTAATTTTTTTTTTATAATAAAATTTATGTTGTGAATTATATAACTGTTTTGATCTGTTGTTTTTATTTGCAGCCAGAGTAATATGTTTTTTCCATTATATGATTGGTTGAAATTTTTTTTATATCTAAATAATAAAGATGTGTGATTCTATATAACATTCAAGTTATACATTATATAGTCCTCGTTGTAGTTGTAACAAAAGCGCATTTTAGAGTGAGCGGATGTGTTCTTAATTTTAAAATTATATATATATAATAAAAATATTTGTAATTATTATAAATATATAAGTTATAATTTATAAATATATAAAAATAAATTATCTTAATTTTGGATTTATTTTGATATTTTTGGGGATTGATAGATTCAATATTAAGACGCATTTAGGTTGGTTATATATGTGTGTGTTTATTTTCCTTATTCCAGAAACATACTCTTTCTCCATATTTATCTATCTATCTATCTATCTCTCTCTCTCTCTCTTTTTCCCTTCTCTTTTCTTCTCCCTATTCCCTCCCACTCCTCACTCTCTCATTCTCTCACTCTCTCTCCAACTCTCCCTTGTCACTCCCTGTCTCTCTCCACCTTTCTCCCTTTATGTCTTTCTTCTTCCCTTCCTATCTCTCTCCCCCCCTTTCTCCTTCTCTCTCTCCTCTCCTCCCCTCTCTCTTGTCTTTCCTCTCACTCTATCTCTCTCCTACCTCCCACTCTCCTTCTCTCTCACCCCTCCTCTCTCTCTCCCTTCCTCTTTCTATCTTCCCCTATCACTCTCCCCCCCTCTCTCTCTCTCTTGGCCCTCCTTCTTTGTCACTCTTTCCCTCCCTCTCTCTCTCTCTTAAATTTGATTCCATGATATTGTGTTTAATAAAGTATCTAAATTAGAAAAAATCAATTAGTTGGATATATCAAACATATATTTTGGATCAATCATTTCAAAGAAAATAGAGCAATGAAAAACTTACTTAAAACAGTGATGTACTATATTTCCTGTATTATTGTTAGTAAATTTGTTTGCTCTCATTGCTTGGATTCTTAGTTAATGTAGATCTATGCTAGTTCTTAATAATATTATTTATATTATATAAATTTCACATCTTTATATTTAAAAATATTCTCATTTTTAATTTTATAGAATCTTTGATTTAATTTTTATAAGAATATTTTTAATAGTTGTGAGGATGGAGGGTTTAGATATGTCTCGAAAGTAATGATAACATTTTTCCTTTTAGTTTTAATGAAAAAATGTTATAGATTAAATTAAAATTAAATATTTATAATATATATCTTGAATGTGAATTAAGTTACATTTTTTGGGCATGTGGTATTGATAAGCCATAGTATTGGCCCATTGTATTGTAACAAAATCTATTTACATTTTAATAATATTCATGATAAAGTCAGGGTGACTATTCATGGTTAAGTCTATTCACAAGTTAATAACAAAATCAAAATGTAGCAAATTGACTTTAAATTTAACTTTTTTTTTATGAATTGAGCCAACAGTTACATATTAACACACATTATGCTTTTTAATACTTTTAACTTTCTTCTTTAATACTTTATATATATATATATATATATATATATATATATATATATATATATATATATATATATATATATATATATATTTTAATTGAGCCTACATATAGATATTAATGCTTATGTTAAATATTTACACCTTTACATCTACTCCTATAGTGAGAAAACACATTAAATTTTTTAAATGTTAAATGTTAAACATATCTCATACTCGGTTGTAGAGCACCTATAGGCTCAACAACTAATATTGAAATATTTTTTTTTTTTTGAGTTATTAATAATTTTTTAAAGATTACATATTGGTGTCCAGGATAAATAAGGAATCGCATTCATATTTTAGCATATCACTAAAATGTTTAAATCATAATTTTTTTTTCCTTTTAATTATTATTCTTTTTTTCTTTTAAATATCTATTCAGAAAGATTTTTGGTGCCAAATGATGGATGGGATCTTCTAGAAATCTCTAACAAAAGTATTTTTTTGATATTTTTATTTTTTGATATATTAACTTAAAATGGATATTAAAATATTTTATTTATAACTAAAATTAATTTTTTTTTTAAATATTCTTTTAAATGTGTTAATGATGATGATGATGATGACGACGACGACGATGACGATGCACTAAGACTAATTGAAGAAAAAAAATCTAAATGTGATTCCTCAAAATATTGTTTCAATGATAAAAAGAAGAAAAGAAGGGCTCCAAAATAGCTATAGTTGCGTTGAATTAATAACTCAAGAACTTAGACTGGAACTATGGTAGATGTTAGGGAATTGAGAGTGAATGTGAGTAAGATCTAGACACTCTAATTTCATCTTCCACCCTCTTCGTATCACAAATTTGACATATTCTATCATCCTAGGGAGTCTTGGGAGTAGACCACCTTCCGGTTTCACTTCGAAGCTCATGAGAATTATTTAATTTTTTTCCAAGTTTTTGTCAACATAGAGAGATAGTTTTTGTTATCAAGGGTGGGGTTGATCACCTCCTTATAATATCATAGCTTCCTTTTACCCTCCGTCTCCTTATCATCTCATAACTTGTCCTTAAAATTGAAGGTAATACTATCTGTTAGTACTGCAATTTTTCAAAGATTTTCAAAGTCTAGTCATCATTCTCCAAGGAATCACCTTGCTTTTCAGTACAGTTGTAAGATAAAAGTGTCACTATCAAAGTATAATGGTGAGAAAATTTCATTTCTACCTTCATTAATTTCATTTTCCCTCTTTTAAATTTCATTTTTCTAAAAACCCAAATTCTAGCATTTCATTTCTTTCAAAACCCCTTTTTAACTATTAAAATCCATTTTCTAAGTTAAAACACAGCTCTACCCACACCACAAAAAACCTTGGTAATATCATATATCATATGATATAACTTACCGCACTTAATAACATTGTGGAACCCTTACCCTTTCATCACAATCGGCTTATCGTAGTTTTAAATTTCATTCACATTACAATTGTCGTCTCCTACAAAAATTTCGATTCGCGATTTGCGGTATTGTCTGCGGCCCCACTTTCCTTGCCACGTCACTCCTCGTCTCATTGCACATCGCACTTTTCAAGTCTTAACCTTTAACTACCGTTCCTCACAATAAAAAAACTCTTGATTTGCGATTTGCAGTATTAAATGGGCCCCATCTCCATCCTGCCATGTCACCCTCCATTCATCACACATCACACTTTGTGAGTTTTAAAACTTACCTTCCGTTCTTCATAACAAAACTCCTAATTCGCTATTTGTGGTATTGTCTCGGCTCCCTCCTTGCCACATCACCCTCCGCTCATTGCACATCGCATTTCAGAAGTTTTAACACTTACCTTCCATTTCTCAAAACAAAACTCCTTATTTGCGATTTACAAAATTGTCTGGGTTCCACCTCCTTGCCACGTCAACTCTTGTCTCATTGCACATCAAAATTCGTGAGCCTTAAGCTTTCACTCTCGTTCCTCACAATAACATAACTCTCGATTTGCGATTTGCGGTATTAAATGGGCCTCACCGTCTGTCATGCCACATCACCTCCATTCTCATTGCACATCACACTTTGCTATTTTTAACGCTTAACTCCCGTGTCTTGTAAAAAAACTTCTTATTTGTGATCTGCGATTGGCCCCGCCTCTTTGCCACATCATCATCCCCATCACAAATCGCATTCCCTCCTGCTTGTGCCTTATGTTTAAAAATTTCTGACCCTGGTCTGTGATTGCGATATATGTATAAAGGGTTTTTCTCCGCCTGCTCATCTAATAATCTCTCCCGCTAATAAAATGAAACTCTGCTATCTCTTTTAATCCACCTCAATCCCTATCATGACAAACAAGAAACCAAAGGAAAGGAATAGTGGTAGAGATTCTATGAAACAGATTTCCACCATTACTCTCAACACCAACATGTTTTTGTGAGGCATTAGGTAGCATTCAAGGAAGAGCCACACGTCACTTTCACTGTTGTTTACACTTTTTGTGGAGTCGGTTGCACCAGAACAAAGGAGGAGTATTCCTATAAACTGCCACATCATACAACCACTTCGAATTGTTAGACTTGATGTTGTTTATTTTAATTATGTCATAGCACTTTGTATTAAAGTTTTTGGATAAGCCTCATCTCTTGCACGAGATGGTAATAAATTTTAGGAACAAATTTACTCCTTTTGTGGAGATGACAGTTTTATATTTTTGTAGATATGTGACAAAATACTATGAAGTAAGGGTTCGTGGTTTTAGAATACTAACTCATATGATCAATACTCCTTTTAGTGAATGAACTACACGGAAACTTCTGAGGACTTATTACCATCTAGTGTGTGTATTGTCAATTTCCACTTGTGTTTCCATATCTTATTATCTTCAGTTGTAGCTTGCAATTCCTCATGTTGTTATGAGTTTTTATCAGTCTCTTGACATTTTCATGTGTTTTATCAATTTTTGTTAGTCTCACACAGTGAGCTTTCTTGGTAAAATATATAAAATAATAGTGGAAAGAGCATCACTCATAATAGTTATCTTTTATAATATTTCAATGAGAACATTGTAAGACTACAAATAGCTTTCTCTTGATCAAATATTGTTAAATTGCTACTTGTGTTAATATCTACCAAATTCGGTAGATTTCTTCTTTGCAGACCTACTGTTTCTTCTCTCATTTTACATTTTCTTCTCCTCATAGGCTACAAACTCACTCTTTTCTACCACATCATGATCCAATACCCTCATTAGTAGAACTGTGTATTTGACTGAAATCTCTTTTCAATGAATAAGAGTTCAATCCACCTACCAATATCATAAAAAAATCATTAAATTGCCTTAGATTTTAGGATGTGTCTGGTCAGGTGCTTGCTGTAGTCCAAGTGTTGATTTCAAAGCCAACATATTTTTGTGTGTCTGTCGGGAGACGAAGGCCTTGAAAGGAAGTACTCTCCCGATGTTTCTTGTTTTGAATTGCTAAATTTCAATTCTTAATGGTGAATAAGAATTGATGAATTGAAAAAGACTGAAAACTAGTTCACCTAGCGACTCCACAAAGAGGAAAAGGGCTTTCAAAATCTCCAACTACAAGGAGAAATCAAAGATCACCTACTGTGATCCCAGTTGCATACCCATAGAATATCATTAAAGATGCAAAAGGAAAACAAAGATCAGTTGTGACCACATCTCAGTCAGTGAAGAAGGTACCCAAAAAATACATTCCAAATCAAAAGGTGCCCTCATCTACTTTAGAATCAAAAGAAGTTTCATTTTCAAAAGATGTTGTTGAAAAATATAAAATCGAAATTGCTTCCCTAGAAGATAAAGTAGATGTTGTTAATCTAATCTTAGTTGAAAGTTTTTCTCATTCATCAATTGGTAAATCTAAAATTAGCAAATCTGAATTAAGCACTATTTTAGTCAAAGAGAAAAAAATAGAGCTATTAAGTATCAATAAGGAAAAATAAGAGTTTGTGCTAATTGAAGGGGAGTTAGAACAAGTATTGGAAATTCCACCTTTTCTTGATAGGGATGTTTTGGCTGAAGAATATTTTAAGAACATTTTAAATTTCCTCCAAACTCATCTTGAATACTAGTCTTTCATCACTCCTCAGCAAGAATATTTTCCTTTATCTAGAAATTCAGCTATTGGGTTATCCTCTTCTCATCCACTAGAAGAGAGTGTTATTGAAGACCTCACATTCAACTTATAAGACTTCCTAGCTCTGCAAAATGAAGTTGAATTAACCTCATCCCCTCAAGAGACAAATTTTGAATTTGATTATTCTGTAGATGGTGAAGTCAACACATCCTCTGTTCATCTCTTTGAGAATCCATTATTTTCAGTCCCGAAGCCTGAAGAATCAACTCATGATTTCCAATTTTCTGCTTGTTGGAAAAATACTGAGAGGGGGGGTGAATCAGTATTTAGGGCATACTCAAACTTTACCTTTCTTGCTTCCCACAAAACCACTCCTTCATATACATTAAAGACTAGCGTATACATGCGGATATCCTTCATAAAACTCGCGTATACACAGAGATCTAATTATTCCATTAATTCTTCACTTATATAATTCTATCATTTATTCATTAGATGTTCTATAAACAGTAAACATGTGCAGTAAGAACAGAATAAACCATCACACATAAGCATCACACATGAACACCAGGATTTTAGGTGGAAACCCAAGTCGGGAGAAAACCACCGCTGCAGTTGCTCAGCCTTCAATATTTTATTATAGAGAAAACCTCTTACAACATATGTGCTGGCGCAGACTTGACCAGCACGCAGGCACCCACCTGCGCTCGTTTACCAGCCTCTCCTGGAAGGGAGCTCCAACCCCCTGACTCGTTTACCAGCCTCTCCTGGAAGGGAGCTACGACCCCCCGATCTCGTTTACCAGCCTCTCCTGGAAGGGAGCTACAACCCCCTGACTGAAGGCTACAGCCCTCAGCACCACCTTGGACCACGTTTCATCAATTTTCACACTGGATCCAACAACTTCAATAGAACACCACTTGCAGGCCACATTTCATCATATTTACAGACTGGACCCTTTCCAAACTTTTAAGCACAAACATACATCACCAACAGATACTTAACAACACAGATCAGATAGGATATGATAACCTGTGAGGCTCAGTCAGACCTTTCTGCCCTGAGACTATGAAACCCTTGTTTTGCATCTGCTTTCCTTTAAGATATAGCATGCTCTCACTCTTATGTCCTTTTTTAACATAACTCAACTCTGCACAAACTTCAGAACATATTTTACTACTCATACGCGCTTTCACTTCATACAAACCGTGTATATACGCGCTTCCTCTACGGAGAACTAGCGTATGGTTCTTCAGACATATAGGTCATTGCAATTCTTCAGAACAGATACATCACATAGATTTTACCCTTTGCTTCAGACAGACGTTCGCCTCATCTCAGATCTAATCATTCCATAAATAGATCTAGTAAATACAAATACATTCCAGATCTAGATTCCCTTCTTCATCATTTTCTTCATTGGTGCATCATAGATTCAGATCTATCATCAAACTGTTACCCTTTCCATTCAGATATACTTCAGAGAGAAGTATTCATTCAAGCTCAGACATCTTGCACCCACACTCATGATTTGCACAATGAATTTCTTCTCTTTATATAGGTTTACCCTTTTTCAATACCATGAGCCAAAACCACATTACTTCCGATGGTATTCCTGGACGGGGTCATTTAGACGAATCATTACCCAATACAATGGGTCAATACCATGGTGGTTACCCCTAGTTTTGCACTTTATGAGCGCTTTTGCCCATACGCGACTTGGAACGTTATTTCCCGCATGCATACGTGACTTCTTCTAGACAAATCCGCGTATGCCTTGAGACATACTCTTTTCATCATAGATCTAACACATACTTAATTCCTTTCTTCATTACCTTCTGTACTCACTGTAGATACATCATATTTTCATCTTTAAACAGGTTCATCAAGACATATTCTATCAAGCACAACTTCATCAAGTAAGTTGCCATCATCTTCATCAGGTGGGTTGCCATTCAAGAACAACTCTCTACATCATATTGTCAACAAACATCATATCACATCATATTTACATCATTTACCAAGTCCATCAAGTCAAGAATAACTTCATCAGGTGTATTGCCATCAAGGACAACACATGCCAACAATCTCATGTCTTCATCTTCATTTAGTGGGTTGCCATCAAGGACAACACTCTGCATCATATTGCCAACAATCTCCCCCTTTGGTCTTGATGGCAACCACGATGGTGTTTGATCACCACAACAGATAGGTACATTAAGAATACAATGACACCATGTCACTCTCCCCATTCTTTGACACCATTCTTTCTCTTCATTCAAACACCATGTCACTCTCCCCTTTGACATCAAGGGAAAAGGGCGGATCAAAACCAACACACTCTCCCTCTTTTCTCCTCATGTAGAAGGAGCGTTCTGCAGATCTGATGTATACTGAAGTGACCAAGCTCCCCCTGAGTTCATGCTGAATCTTCAAACATATTTTTCAATGAAGTACATGACTCTATGAACTTCCTATCACCAAAGACTCATACTTACATCAAATATCCAACCAAGTAGATTTACATATGAGACTCAAGTACCCGACCAAGTGGGTTTACATATTTCAATACAACTACCCAACCAAGTGGGTTTACAAAATTTGACTCAGCTACCCAACCAAGTGGGTTTACAAATTTGATAAGTCCTTACCTGACTGAATATTTCAATTTTATGTCATGGGTCTCAACAAGAATTTTTCATCAAATTACAAATATGACCATTTATGACCAACACTAGAAAGTCCTCAAGAAAGAGAACATATTTCAGAACCATCATAATGCCAACAATGCATTATACTTAGCAAGGCTAATGCTCCCCCTGAATCTGTGCATCCTGAAAACCTTCATCAGCAAGTCATCAGCAACAATCTCTGTATGATCTGTCCTTATCTCTGAATTATAAGACTTTCATCTCAGCAACGAATGCTCTTCATCAAAAAGCAAACAGGACTCATCCATAATATTCTACATAAGAAACCATGTATCATTTCATTAGCATGAATATAACTAGAATAATGCTAACAGTACAATCATTAGCAGTCAGACTGATGCTCCCCCTGAACCTCTGCTATAGATCTTCAGCTATCATATAAATTCTCTTATCATTAATGCATACGCGACTGTGTCTGCCGAAACTCGCGTGTATACAGGACTTTTTTTCATCTAACTCGCGTATGGAAAGTGAAGCATAGAAATTTTTACATTCCTTCATCTCCCCCTGAACTTGTCCTTCCTGTACCTGTCTTCTTCATATCAGATGCTCTGTCAAAAATAAATATAACCAGAATAATCAAATCAACCATGAGAATCATCATACATTGCTCTCCCTGTGATGATACATCCCCATAATGTATCTCACATTACTTCTGCAGTCATTCAGAGAAGTAAGCTTCAGAAGTGGATGACTGCAGTAGGGTCAATATCCCTACGTTTCTAATCGGTCCTCCATCTTTTTCCAGATTTGTTTGAACTTTCTATTTCTGTGCTGGAAGATATCCAATTTCTCATATTTGTTCATCCTGCAATCCTTTTCCACATGACCATACTTATTACAAGCATAACATCTCATGTGACCAGAGAAGTAAGCATAAGGATCATAGTGTATTTCTCTGTTCTTCCTCCTATTGCAATCAGCTACTTTGTGACCATACTTGTTGCATGAAAAACAATATCCCTTGAAGCTACCAAAGTACCTTTCTGAATAGAATCTGTTTGATAGTGACTGAAATGATCTTCTTCGGCAATTTGCTGCAACATGCCCATAATTATGACATTTAAAGCATTCCACATTATTGAATGATTTCCTTTGAGAATTCATGATTGTTGGTTGAATTTTTGTTTCTTTCAACACTTCAGATTTTGCATTGACTTCCTTTGAATCAATAGCATTTCCTTGTGAACTAGATTCTCCTTTGACAGTTTCATGAAAACCAAGACCAAGTTTAATAGAGGGAGACCTTTGATTACTCGGAATATTGTCCAAAATCTTAGTACTATCTTGAAACCTCAAAAGTTTAACCTTTTCTTCTAATTTACCTTTGAGAATGTTTACCTCCACCTCCAAGGCTTGGCATTGCTTCTTCACGCTTTCTTCTTTCCTTCTTCCGTCTTCTACTTGGTTATTCAGATTTAGAATCTCTTCTTTCAGCCCATTTTCTTGCTCTCCAAAAGTTTGTAAGAGTTCTTCATTCTTCTTCTTTGATGCTTCGAGATTTTCTTTCAGAAATATGTTTTCTGCTTCAAGTCCTGCATTCTTCTTATTTGATTTATCCAGGTCTTCTTTGAGGGAAATGATTTATGCTTCAAGACCTTCCTTTTCAAATGATTGTAGAGGTTCCTCATTCTTCTTACTTGATTCTTCAAGTTCTTCTTGTAGAGAGATGATTCCAGCTTCAAGACCTTCATTCTTCCTTTTTGATATTTCGAGATCTGCATTTAGATCGTTAATTTCTGCTTCTAGTCTTTTCATTCTATTGGATGCATAAGCATGAAACCTTTGATACTTTTCTATAGATTCACTCTCCTTAGATGATTTTTGCTGATCTTCATCTTTAATCTTGACAGCTTCTTCTAGATCCAAACTGTTACTTTTAATATCTTTACCTTTGCATATACAGGTAAGTGAAATACAAGAACAATGATCAATACCTGTTTCATCTTCTTCAATTTCTGCTATACATGATTTTTGAGGTATCTCCTTTCCTTGAGTAACCTTCTTCTTTTGCTTCTTTGCCATGAGCACTTGTAGAGCTTGGTTAGAATCTTCTTCATCTTCACTGGACACTTCATCATCATCTTCATTTGCATAATAACTTTTCCTCTTTTCAAATTGTTTCCCTTTACCATGTTTTTCTCTATAAGGACATTTAGCAGCATAGTGACCAACTCTTCCACAATCAAAAAATTTGAAGGGAAGCTTACCTTTGAATCTTCCAGTACCTAGTTGGAGTTTTCTCACAAAATTCGCTTCTTCTTCTTCAGATATATAGCTGGATTCTTTGACAACTTCCTTTTCTTTTCCCTTTGTAGACGCCTTAAAAGCAGCTTCTTTGATTTGAGAAGGACCTCCTTGTCTCATTTCAAAAGCATTCAGAATACCATGTAATTGAACAATAGTAAGAGTCTGCAGATCTTGCCTTTCTTCAATAGCTGAAACTTTAGAGTCAAATTTTGAAGTCAAGGATCTTAAGACTTTTTCCACCAAAGTAGTATCGGTTATGGTTTCACCCAAATTTCTCATTCAATTTACAATATCATCTAGACGAAGAAAGAAACTGGCAATAATTTCATCACTATGCATCCTTAAATTTTCATATTCAATTCTGAGAGTTCGGAGTTTTGCACTTTTTACCTTTGTATCTCCTTCATAGCTCAGAATGATTTTGTCCCATATTTCTTTTGCTGAATTTAGCTACATTACTTTAGCAAATTCTGGTTCATACATGCTTCCTAATAAGACATTCACTGCTTTGGCATTGATTTCATACTTCTTCCTTTCTACCGCATCAGTAGGAATAATTGCCAGATATTGATAACCTTCTTCCGCGATTTCCCATACTTCTGCACCAAGACTTTGCAGATATGCTTTTGTTCGTACCTTCTAGAATATTAGATTGCTTCCATTGAATAGAGGTGGCTTTATAGACATTACTCCTTCATGACTTCCCATTGCGACGAATCTCCTTCAAGCGATCAAGCTTCTGCAGAAGGACCTGCTCCGATACCAATTGTTGGAAAAATACTGAGAGGGGGGGTGAATCAATATTTAGGGCATACTCAAACTTTTTACTTTTTCTTAATTCTAAAACTCATACGCTACTTTCCTGATACAGACTCACGTATATACGCGGATACCCTTTATGAAACTCGCGTATACACAGAGATCTAATTATGTCATTAATTCTTCACTTATATCATTCCATCATTCATTCATTAGATGTTCAATAAACAGTAAACATGTGCAGTAAGAACAAAATAAACCATCACACAAAAGCATCACACATGAACACCAAGATTTTAGTTGGAAACCCAAGTCGGGAGAAAACCACCGCTGCCGTTGCTCAGCCTTCAATATTTTATTATAGAGAAAACATCTTACAACTTATGTACTGGTGCAGACTCATACTAGTATGCAGGCACCCACCTGCGCTCGTTTACCAGCCTCTCCTGGAAGGGAGCACCAACCCCCTGACTCGTTTACCAGCCTCTCCTGGAAGGGAGCTCCGACCCCCTAATCTCCTTTACCAGCCTCACCTGGAAGGGAGCTACAACCCCCTGACTGAAGGCTACAACCCTCAGCACTAGTATGGACCACGTTTCATCAATTTTCAAACTGGATCCAAAGCTTCCTTTAGAACACAACTTGCAGGCCACGTTTCATCATATTTTCAGACTGGACCCACTCCATACATTTAAGCTCAATCATACATCAAAACGGATACTTATCAATTCAGACAACACAGATCAGATAGCAGTAACACAGTAGAACAGATCAGATATTTCAAACCACAGACTTCAGCAAACCCTTGTTTTGCATACGCGCTTTCCTTTTACTGATGTCGCGTATATACGCGCCTTCATTTATATAAACATACATATACCTATGCACAAACATCAGAACAGATTTTACTACTCATACGCGCTTTCACTTCATACAACCCGCGTATATACGCGCTTCCTCTATGGAGAACTAGCGTATGGTTCTTCAGACATATAGGTCATTGCAATTCTTCAGAACATATACATCACACAGATTTTACCCTTTGCTTCAGACAGATGTTCGCCTCATCTTAGATCTAATCATTCCATAAACAGATCTAGTAAATACAAATACATTCCAGATCTAGATTCCCTTCTTCATCATTTTCTTCATTGGTGCATCATAGATTCAGATCTATCATCAAATTGTTACCCTTTCCATTCAGATATAATTCAGAGAGAAGTATTCATTCAAGCTCAGACATCTTGCACTTACACTCCTACCTTGCACAAAGAATTTATTCTCCTTATATAGGTTTACCCTTTTTCAATACCATGAGCCAAAACCACATTACTTCCGATGGTATTCCTGGACGGGGTCACATAGACGAATCATTACTCAATACAATGGGTCAATACCATGGTGGTTACCCCTACTTTTGCACTTTATGAGCGATTTTTCCCATACGCGACTTGGCACATTCTTTCCCGCGTGCATATGCGACTTCTCCTAGACAAATCCGCGTATGCCTTGAGACATACTCTTTTCATCATAGATCTAGCACATACTTAATTCCTTTCTTCATTACCTTCTGTACTCACTGTAGATACATCAGATTTACATCATTTAACAGGTTCATCAAGACATATTCTATCAAGCACAACTTCATCAAGTAGGTAGCCATCATCTTCATCAAGTGGGTTGCCATTCAAGGACAACACTCTATCAAGTGGGTTGTCATCAAGGACAACACTCAGCATCATATGGCCAACAAACATCATATCACATCAGATTTACATCATTTACCAAGTCCATCAAGTCAAGAATAACTTCATCAGGTGGATTGCCATCAAGGACAACACATGCCAACAATCTCATGTCTTCATCTTCATTAGGTGGGTTGCCATCAAGGACAACACTCTGCATCATATTGCCAACACTGCTATTCTAAATCATATTCAGAATCCACAAATTGTAATTCCTATTTCCCAAATAGCTACATCAACCAGTCACCCATCAAGTGTACATCAGCGAAATATGGCTCAACCTGCCGTTACAAGGATGCAGCAGATAGTGCCTGCAAGATATGCTCCTCTTGCTCTTCCTCAACCTTTACATCTAATTCCTCAAGGGGATTACTTGAAATATCTTCCAAAATACACTAGGGACAGAGAAGGAGTTTTTGCTGAGGAACATTTAGTGGCTCTTTATAGTTATGCTGACAACCAGAATGTCGAACATGAAGATGTCTAGTCAAAACTCTTTGTTTAGATCTTGGATGGTGAAGCTCATAAATGGTTTAGAAGTCTACCTCCAAACTCAATAATAGGAATTGATGAATTGGAGGAAATATTTGTAAACAAATAGGGTGATAGGAAAGACTATGTCTACTACCTTACAGAATTTTGAATCTAAGGAAGAAACCAGATGAGTCATTAGTTGATTTTACCAAGAGGTTTAATAAGATTTATCAGAAAATTCCCAACGAAGTTAAGCCTCCTGAGACTACAGCTATGATAAATTTTTCAAATGCTCTAGATTCTGAGTTTGCGTTATAGTTAAGAGAAATCACAAACATTGATGAATATGCAAGAGGCTACAATTGGAATGCAGTCTAATCTCATGGCTTCTAATAAATTGAAAATGGAGGAAGAAAAGGCAGCAAATGACAAAAAGAATATGAAAGAAGAAAAACCTTCTTCTTCCAAGTCTCTTACAGCAGAAGAAAATATCGATCAAATGTCCCATTTGATCAAGTAACTTGCCTCTAAGATGACAAAATTAAAGTTAGAAAACAAACCAACTGCTAGAGCCAATCAAAATGAAGCCAATAGAAATCAAGCTCCCTTTAGGAGGCCATTTCAACCCCAAAAAATCCTACAGCACCAAAGGAGGAATGATGATGATCAAAATGTTCAGCCTCCTTTGAATAATTTTGCTGAAGAAGAGCATCAAGAACATGAGGAAGAAAATGAAGAAATAAACCTTGTAGGAGAAACCTCACAGTCAACTTGTTTGAATTTGCAAGAATATGAAGACCAGTCAAGGATTTATTTGTTTTCAGATGATGAGAATGTTTAAATTTATGCACAAAATGATAAAAAAACAACAAGAAGCTCAAAACAGAAATTATCCTTTGAGGTCTAAAGGCCATGTTCAGCAACGTCAACAAAAATCAGATTCAAAGAAACAAGCTGCCAAATAGAAGGCCAGAGTCAATGAGGTTCCTCCCCTCCGAAATTCTGCCCTAATTGTCAAAATCACTATAGAAAATAAGGAATTGGTTCAAATTTATTTAAGTTTCAAATATGAATTGAATAGAATAAAAATTTTGGTCCCACTTATGGAATTGTTGAAAATTCCAGCATATAAAGGGTCTTTTAAAAGTTTGCTTCATCCACCTCTCACCCTCGACTCAGTCAATCTTGAGGATGAACATCCCACTATTTATCTAGGCTGTCATGTCCAAGATAAAAATGATGACAACTCACCGCCTTTCTATCTATCACTCAATAAACATTAAATTTTTTTGCATAATTGTCTGTTACATTCTGGGGCTTCTCAAAATCTCATGCCAAAGAAAGTGATGTATGAATTTATATTAGAGATCACCATGCAATACCGTGAACTCTACACCTTTGATTCCAAAAAATTCAAGTGCCTTGGAGTATTTAAGGACTTGGTTGTTTCTCTTACCCAACTATCCATGAAAATCTTAGTGATGGAAATTGTAGTTGCAAACATTCCTTCTAGATTTGGGATGCTACTTTCCAGATATTGTTCTAAAAAATTGGGAGGTACACTTCAGATGGACATGTCATATGCCACCATCCCAGTGTTTGGAGGGGAATTTAGAAGGTTGTATAGGGAAACCCAAATGGTCTACATCATTAGTGATCAGCATAATATTTCAAACCATCCCATATATGTTAATGAAAAGGAATTGCGGTCATCAATACTACACCTTGTTGCTAATGATAACAATTTCTAGCTTGAAATAAGTGAAAAACATCACTTTCAAGGTATAATTGAGCAAAATTTAGAGGGAGAACTGATCTGGAAATTGTACTTTGATAGAGTCTCATCAAGAGAAGGATCAGGAGCCGATGTAGTCCTATTTTCTCCTACTCAGGAAAGGCTAACTATATATTATAAAATGAAATTTTCTACCACTTACAACACCACTGAATATGAGGTGCTTGTACTCAGAATGAAGGAAACAAAATATTTGGGAGTGGAGCAGCTAATTTATTTTGGTGATGCAAATTTGGTGATGCAAATTTGGTGATAAAGCAAGTGAGAAATAACTACCAAGTGAAAAAATCCAAGTTAAAAAATTATAGGAATGAGGAATGGGACTTGATTGAGCATTATTTTTCAGCATTTAATATAAATTTTGTCACTAGAGAGGAAAATCAAATGGCAGATTCACTAGCTATTGCTGCTAGTAATTTCAAAGTTCCTCTAGATTTCAAGGCAGCCTATGATGTACAAATCAAAAATAGATCTTCAATTCCTGACAACATCAAATACTGGAAAGTATTTGACGATGATAAGGAAATTCAGAAATTTTTAGAGTGTGTTGAAGAGTTTGCAGACATACAAATTGGTGATGAGCTGGAAATTGTTGAAATTCAAAATAGCGGGCCTTTTAAGAAAACCATGGCTGAGAAGAACATTATAGATCTGAAATCAAACTATATTCTTGAAGGCCTAGTTCCTTTAGAAATATTGTTCAATAATGATGATGTTTTTCTCAAGCCTAAAAGTAAATTTGATGGAGAGAGTACGATAGAATGCAACATTGACACAAAAGATCAACCAAAATTTGTCAAAATGTCCAAATTCCTTTCTATTGAAACCAGAACAAAATATATCAATATGTTGAAAGAATTTGTTGATATTTTTGCATGGTCTTATAGTGAGCTGAAAACTTATGATAGAAGCATAATGGACAAAAAGATTCCTTTGAAAACATATGCAAAGCTTGTAGCACAAAAAATTCATACATATCAATCCCATGTTGCTCCCAATCATTGAGAAAGAAATCAGAAAATTATGGTAAGAAAAGATAATTCTTCCTTTGAGATTTTCTAACTGGGTAGCTAATATAGTCCTCGTTCAGAAAAAAATGGAGAGATAAGAATTTGTGTCGATTTTCACAACTTGAACCAGTGTTCATTGAAAGATAACTATCCACTGCCCAAGATGGATTATATTTTGAAGAAGGTTGTAGGATCCAAAATATTGTCAATGATTGATGACTTTTCAGGCTATAATCACATTTCAGTTGACAGGAAAGATAAAGAAAAGACAACATTTACCACACCTTGGGTACATTCATGTACAAAAAAATGTCATTTGGTCTGATGAATGCAAACACAACTTTTTAGCGGGAAATGGATATTTCTTTTGCGGGAGAAAAAAATAGATTTGTAGTCATCTATTTGGATGACATCACAGTCTATTCAAAATCTCATGAAGACCACTTGAAACATTTGAAACAAGTTTTTGACAAATGCATAAAGTTTGGCTTCTCCTTGAACCCAAAAAAGTCATCCATTGATGTCCAAGAAGGGTGATTATTGGGACATATTATAAGAGAAAGTGGCATATTTATTGATCTAGGATGAGTAGAAGCTACTCAAAAGGTTGGTTTGCCAAGGAATAAAAAATAATTGCAATCATTTTTATGGAAAATCAATTTTCTGAGGCATTTTGTTCCTAAATTTGCAGAACTGATCAAACACATAAATGTCTTGCTCAAAAAATATCCAGAATTTAAATGGAGAGATAAGAAAAGAATTATTTTTTAGCAATCAAGTCTGCCTTGACTGAAGCTTCAATTCTGATTAGTCCTAATTTTGAAAAAGTTTTTTTGATTTTTTGATATGCTTTAGAATAAACAATTGCAACTCTCTCGTTACAAAAGAAAAAAGAATGTTCAGAGCAGCCTATTTCATTTTTCAGTCGTGCTTTATGGGATGGTGAATTAAAGTAAAACTTGACTGAAAAACAAGAAGATGCACTAGTTAAGGCTTTGAAGTCTTTTCGAGTTTATGTGCTGCATTCAAAAATAGTTGCTTTTGTGCCCAATATCACTGTTAAATATGTTTTTTTGTAGCTAGATACAGATGGTAGAAGGGGACGTTGGCTGACCAAAATTATGGAATTTGATATTGAGATCAGACCAAATAAATTGATAAAAGGTCAAGGCTTGGCTCACTTGATGGTTGAATCTAACTGCAAGGCTTTAAATATGAACATAGAGGAAGTTGAAGGAGAAGATGGAGAAGTTATTTCTAATTATCTTGAAATATTTCATTCAGATTGGTACAAGGATATAGTATACTTTTTGCTAAATTTCAATTGTCCCCTTCAAATGGAGAAGTCAAAGAGGAGAGCTTTCAAATTGAGAGTTGTTAAGTATTGCATTTTTGAAGACCATATTTATTGGAAGGACCCTGTCAGAGTCTTATTAAGATGTGTAGATGAAGCTGAATCCCAAGAGATTATGACAGAGATACATGCAAGAGTGTGTGGAGGGCATTTGTATTGGAAATCCACTGCAAAAAAAATCTTAAGAACTGGCTATTATTGGCCAACTCTTTTCTCTGATTTTTTTTTCAAAGTCAAGATCTGTGTCGAATGTCACAAGTTTGCTGGTAAACAGAAATTTCTACCATTACCTCTTATTCCTATTTCAGCAGATGTTCCTTTCCAACAATGGGGGTTAGACTTCATCGATGAAATTCATCCACCTTCATCAGGACAACATAGATGGATTCTCATAGCTACATACTATTTTACTAAATGGATTGAGGTTGTACCAAAAAAGAATGCTACTGATACAGTAGTTATCAAATTTCTATTGGAAAACATTATGTCAAGATTTGGTTGTCCACAGAAGTTAGTAACTGATAATGCAATGGCCTTTAAGTCTACTAAGATGTATAAATTTTTTCAGAAATATGGAATTGAATTGACTCATTCCACGCCTTATTACGCTCAAGGTAATGGATTATCTGAGTCATCAAATAAAATTTTGGTGAGAATCATTAAGAAAATTCTCCCTTGAAATAAGAGAAATTGGGACACTCAGCTCGTACATGCTCTTTGAGCAGATAGGGTAAGTGGTAAAAAATAAATTGGAATGTCTCCATTTCAGCTTGTATATGGTACTGATGCTATAATGCCTTTGCAATTAGCTCTTCCTATGATGAAGTTCCTGTAATGTGAATTTGATGATGAAAATCCAATCCAAAGGAGAATGTTGTAGTTGATAGAGGCATACCAAATCAGAGAATCACTGATGGATAGAACACAGAAGTATCAGACTAAAAAAAAATATGTTTTTGACAAAAGATCAAATCAACAATTATTTCAAGAGAATAATTTGGTGCTGCACTGGGATGTTAGGAGGGAATACCATGGAAAGCATGGTAAGTTTGACAATTTGTGGTTTGGACCATTTAGAATTGCTGAAGATTTGGAGAACAATACTTTTCTACTCAAACATCTGGATGATGATCAACTAATTGGAGGCCCAGTCAATGGTCATTTTCTCAAGAATTTGTTTGTTTAATAAGTCAATTGAGTCATTCGATTGTAAATATTCAGTGTGATATGTCAATAAAACTCCATGCCCAATTGTACTTGTGTCTATATATATGGTTAGTCTTGAGTACAGTCAGTCAATGGTCAGTCATAGTCATAATTTCCAATAATTATTCTGAGTTTAAAGAGTTTTTTAAGGCACTGATTCTACAGTCCTTGAAGCATCATAGGGAGGACTTCATCCCGAATAGGAACCAATGTTAGCACTGCAATTTTGGAAATATTTTCAAAGTCTGGTCATCATTCTCCAAGGAATCAATCTACCTTTTCAGTTCGTTTATAAGATGAAAGTGTCATTGTCAAAGTATAATGGTGAGAAAATTTCATTTCTACCTTCATTCATTTCATTTTCCCTCTTTGACCTTTCATTTTTCTAAAAACCCAAAGTCCAGCATTTCATTTCTTTCAAAACCCTTTTTTAACTATTAAAATCCAATTTTTTGGTTAAAATATAGCTCTACCCGCACCACAGTAAACCTTGGTAATATCATATATCATATGATATAACTTACCGCAGTTAATAACATTGTCGACCCCTTACCCTTTTATCACAATTGGCTTATCACAGTTTTAACTTTCATTCACGTTACAATTGTCATCTCCTACCAAACTTCCGATTTGCGATTTGCGGTATTGTCTACGGCCCCGCCATCCTTGCCATGTCACCTCTCGTCTCATCACATATTGCACTTCGCGAGTCTTAACCTTTAACTCCCATTCCTCACAATAACAAAAACTCCCGATTTGCGATTTACGGTATTAAATGGGTCCCATCTCTATCCTGCCACATCACCATCCATTCATCGAACATCACACTTCACGAGTTTTAACACTTACCTTCCGTTCTCCACAACAAAAATCTCGATTTGCGATTTGCGGTATTGTCTGGGCTCCACCTCTTTGCCACGTCACCTTCCGCTCGTCACACATCGCATTTCACAAGTTTTAACACTTACCTCCCGTTTATCATAACAAAAATCTCGATTTGTGATTTGCGAAATTGTCTAGGCTCCATCTCCTTGCCACGTCAACTCTTGTCTCATCGCACATCGCAATTTGCGAGTCTTAACCATTAACTCTCGTTCCTCACAATAACAAAACTCCCGATTTGTGATTTGTGGTATTAAATGGGCCCCACCGTCTGTCATGCCACGTCACCTCTATTCTCATTGCAAATCGCACTTCGCGAGTTTTAATACTTAACTCCCATGTCTCGTAACGAAACTTCCAATTTATGATCTGCGATCAGCCCCACCTCTTTGCCACGTCATCACCCCCATCGTAAATCACGTTCCCTCCTGCTTTTCTCTTATGTTTAAAAAGTTCTGACCCCGATCTGCGATTGTGATATATGTATAAAGGGTGTTTCTCCTCCCGCTCATCTAATAATATATCCTGCTAATAAAATGAAACTTCGCTATCTCTTTTAATCCGCCTCCATCCCTATCACGACAAAGAAGAAACCAAAAGAAAGGAACAACGATAGAGTTTCTCTGAAATATATTTCTACCGTTACTCTTAGCACCAACATGTTTCCGCGAGGCACCAGGAAACATTCAAGAAAGAACCACACATCGCTTTCATTGATGTTTACACTTTTTGTGGAGTTGTTTGCACGAGAACAGAGGAGCAGTCTTCCTATAAACTGCCAGATCATACAACCACTTTGAATTGTTAGCCTTGATGTTGTTCATTTTAATTATGTCAAGCACTTTGTATTAAATTTTTTGGATAAGCCTCATCTCTTGCACAAGATGGTAATAATTTTTAGGAACAGATTTACTCTTTTTGTGGGGATGACAATTTCGTATCTTTATATATATGTGACAAACTACTATGAAGTAAGGGTTCATGGTTTTAGAATCTAAACTCATATGATCAATACTCTTTTTAGTGAATGAAATAGAGAGAAACTTTTGAGGACTTATTACCATCAAGTGTGTGTATTGTCAATTTCCACTTGTGTTTCCATATCTTATTATATTCAGTTACAGTTTGCAATTCCTCATGTTGTTATGAGTTTTTATCAGTCTCTTGACATGTTCATGTGTTTTTATCAATTTTTGTTAGTCTCACATAGTGAGCTTTCTTGGTAAAATATATATAATAACAATGGAAAGAGCAACACTCACGATAGTTATCTTTTATAAAATTTCAGTGAGAATATTGTAAGTCTAGAAATAACTTTCTCTTGATGAAATATTGTTAAACTACTACATGTGTTAATTTCTACCAAATTCAATAGATCTATGCATTGCAGACCTACTGTTTCTTCTCTCATTTTACATTTTCTTCTCCTCATAGGCTGCAAACTCACTCTTTTCTACCATACCATGATCCAATACTCTCATTAGTAGAACTATGGATTTGACTGAAATCTCTTTTCAGTGAATAAGAGTTCAAACCACCTACCAATCTCAGAAAACAAATCATTAAATTGCCTTAGAGTTTAGGATGTGTCTAGTTAGGCACTTGCTGCAGTCCAAGTGTTGATTCCAGCACCAACAATATCTTTGACACTATATATTCACCTCAACTAAATGCAAATAAATAATTCCTACCTCTAGAAATGAAAACAATGAATTCTAATATACCAGCCTATATGTATCTAACTCCAAAATCCCTTTAAATACTAACTTTTTCTCAAATTCTACACTATAAAAAAGATTTATAATATAAAATAAATATTTATATAAATATATAAATAATAATTTATTCATATATACATATATAATTAAAAAAAAAAAAACACTCTAAAATGAAACTAGCATATATTCATTTTAATTAGAAAGATTATATTTCTACCATATTAAAATATTTTATTCATAATTATATTTAATATTTTATTATAACAACATTAAAATATTTTCTTTTAACACATATTAAATATTTTTTAAAAATATTTATGTTAAAATATGTAATTATATGATATTATTAAAAAAATATACTGAGATTAATCTTTAACGTTGCATTTTTTTTAAACCAAAATTTAAATAAAGAATTGTAACGCTGCATTAAAATCAAATTATAAGGCTTTTTTTAATTGTACAAGACTAATGATAGGGATAGGAATCCAGTCCTTTTATATGTTTTTTTTATAAAAGCCATGGTATGCATTATATAACACTAGGGTTTTAGGCAGGAATCCATCGTCTTTATTTATGTGAGTAGGAATTCGTTCTTTTCATTATGCCAGGAGGTGATTTTCACTAAGGAATCCATTGATTTCATCTATATGGGTAGTAAACCATTCTTTTCGTTATGCCTGTACTAGGCGCATTTCACTTCCCATTGTCGGCAGACAATTTTTTTTTTTTTTAATAATCATGGTAAGCCCACAAAAGGCATTTTCAAAATATTGGTTCCGTGAATCTAATAAATAAACCGCTAAGAGTGTCAGTTTACTTCATTTCATCCGCTCACCACCTATATTTTTAGGAGGAGTTGTTTAGGGAGGTCGAGGAATTGTGAGATAGTCAAAATTAATTAGAATTTAGGCAAAAACAATTTAAAAAATCTTGCATTAGTAATGTTTGAATCATATTTTTGATGGTGGAAATAGATTTAGCACCATCAAAAACTGCTAGAACACTAAAAATATTGAAATTTGATAACTATAACTTAAATTTACAAAACTCCCTGCCAAAGAATGACACTAGAAAGTGGTGTGAGTTCCATAAAATCTCTTGGCACAACATTAAAAATTTCACTTGTAGAAATCATTATTGGCTAAGTTTATGGCCTTTTATTCAATATTCTTTTGCCTCTAATTCAAAGCCAAGTAAGGGAAAGAGAAAGCATTGATGTGCAACCCAATATTACCATCACTAGCACAAAGATCCAACTAGAAAATCCAAGTGAGACTCAGAATAGTGAATGCCTCTTCCACCCATAGATATGGGTGAAAGGGACTTTGCTACATTTCATTGTTGATAGTGATAACCAAAAGAGATTGATACTAATAAAAGTCACCGAGACATTCAGCTATCAACAACCCCATACCCTCAAGGATACACTATGAGTTGGTAGAATAAGGCACATGACATCATCTTCAATCAACAAAGTCACATGCCTTGTGACATTGCACTCTTCAAATATGAGGTTCTACGTGATCTTACCCTAATTGAAGTTTGTGATGTTACACCACTTGAATATTGTGTTGTTATTTTAGGATAACCCTCTATGTGTAAGCACTATGTTGTTTGCAAGTCTAGGCCTCATAGTGTAATTGTTATGTTGGGAGGTTAGTGATAGAGGAGCCAAACATAGATTTATGTACCTGTTGTGGCCAGCAAAAACCCCCCTTATTATTTAGTAGTATCACTACTAAATAAGCGGGGGCCCTTAGTCAAAAAAATTTAAAATTCGATTAGTGCTTATTTTTCCTTTTTCAATAAAACTTACTATCATAAACTTAGGAGAATACCCCTAGAAAAATCTAAAAAGGCTTAAGTTTTATGATAAAGTGGAATAAAATCATCTCTTAAAGAAATATCGCATCGCAAAAAAGGTAATGGATACCTCCTTACAAGCGGAAATCTAAGATTGCGAGATCGCGATGAGAAACTATGCATTAAAAAAAATTCATCACATCGCATGCCTCAAATATCACTTACAAAACTCAAACCGTCGATATGCGATAGCACATATCGCAAATCGCATTTCGCAGAAAACACATTAACGATTATTGTCATATGCTACGCTCCAGTGATATTGCGGTATTGCGATTTCATGATATTGCGATATGCAATGCTGCGATCTGCGTTATTGCGAAGCAAATCGTAGATCGCGTTATCGTAGATATTTAGGGCTCATTGTACGAAAAATATTTTTCCATAAACCGAGACCTGGTCATGCGCTTTAATGTTAATCAATGAGTTAGTTGCTAATCATTAATGAAATATGGTTTTGTTCTGATCGAAGAGCCATTTCACGTAAGGTGGTATATTTTATATGTCTTCGGCATTTAAAACTTTCCCGTCACCTTTTTCTTATCATTATTCTCACCTCATTTGTAAACTGCAGGAACGAAGAACAAAAAACTCTACAAAGCAATATTCAGGATATTATGGGAAAGAAAGACAAGGCTCCGAGTTCTGAAGACAATGAAATGATGCCGTTGTATATAGACACCGTCTGTAATAAAGATGATGGTATTACTACTTGGGAAGGCATGTACAGTCTACTTAAGGAATAGAATCCCAAAGTGATGGAGGTTACAACTACTGCAGACTCACATGGGTCTTCTGAGGTGTCTATTACAGAGCTAGCTTGCTCGTTCTTGCACTGGATAACAGCGAGGCCCAAAATTATTCCATACACTGACATGGTTAAATGGGTACTGGACAGCGCTGACATCACAAACAGACAATTTAAGACTTAGGGTCAAGGACTCATTGGCTCATTCACTCCACAAGATTTGAGGCTCATGTATCATTTACCAGAGCCACAGGCGACTTATAACAAATAGTTCATGGAGAAGTTTTCCAAAGAAACCGAAGACCTGGTAGAATGCACCAAGGACTAGTCAAGGAGGGATGAACCACTAAAAAGGATAAACATGGTATGTATAGTACTGGTTCTCTCACCTCCCCGTATTGCTTTGCTACTGCTATGCTCTGTAGACTTTTTGGGAAGCCAGACATTAATAAATTTTCATCTGAATGGCTACCATTATTGAATGCTGCCATTAATGCTACTATTGTGGATTGGGCTAAGATATTATCTGATAACTTATCCACAGCCATTTTAAATTACCGGTCTAAAAGAACTATTTCTCAGAGAATTTATCCCCCTTTCTACTTATTTTCATATGTGATGGATGCAATCTGTTATATTTCCAAGTTTCCTTTAATGGGTTGGAAATGGATGACTCAAGACCCCTTACCCATTCATATTTACCATAAAGAATTGTGGGATTCTAAGTTCACTCTGCATTTTTACAAGATTTTTCATGGAATCAGGTTGCCCCTGTACAAAATGTTATATGATAAAGGCGCTCCAAGATTTTCTCCCGAAGCAGAGGTAGATATACTCCCTGTCGCGAGATGGTTTGGAGAAGAACTGTTTACATATGTCAGGGTATTTGGAAGTCTCACTTCCCCTCATATCTTACCCTTGTATGTTCCTGATAAACTCATGGCACGAGAAATTGCTTATCAAACCTGCGGAGAAGGAGGTTTGACTAAAGATTTGAAGGACAAAAATAAGGCTATTTGGCCACAATTTCTTGTGGCCTGTGGGGCCTTTTCCCTATTTGATGTAGGCCATGCATTCAAGGAAGTAAACAACATAACATTTCTACGATTGTTCAAATTTCCAAGAAGACTGTTTGACCCTTGTGATATTGCTAAAAATTTCACTACTGCAGTCAAAATAAAGGTGTTTTCTAAAGAAGATGATCTTTTTGATGACATGTTCCAATTGAAAGGTACACTTAAAGAGGTTCTACATTTGGCCCAAATGTGATTTCCTCCAGCATAATTTCAAGAGTTCAAGATGTACAGAGAAAGGAGGTTAGCTACTATCCCTTTGGATAAATTACGCTTGGAACCCATAAGGGAACAAACTCCCAGTATTAGTCTCAGTGGAAGTTTAGGCACAAACAGATCTAAATCCAAGTCTGGGAAAGAAACATCAGAACACTCTAAGAGGTCTGAAAGTGACCATGATAAAAGTGAGGAGACACTAAGGGATACTACCCAGTCAAAGGAACTCCCATAGCAATAGGTTTTGACCTCTCCACAGCTAAATCCTCTCCCTCTCATCATCCAGCCACCATCAGATAGAACTGAGCTAGATAAAGAATGGGAGACATTCAATGATTTAATCAATATTGAAGGACAGAGCACAAAGACACCTGTGAGTAATGTACAGGAAACAGAAGATATAGTCATAAGAACAATTAGTAATGTCTCAGAAATGGAACATATTCCCATTACCCCATCCTCTAAACTTATGCTCAAAATAGAGGAAATTCCTCCTCTTGATGTATTTTATAGTCCACAACACAAGGCAGTAGTGAGAAGACAAAGAAAGAAAAGGAAATTGGAAAATGTGCTCTCTCATGATGCAGAGCAATTAGACATCCTATGGCAAGATCCTACCACCGATCCCACTGAAAATCTCACCAAATTATCTCAGATTACAGGAGCATATGCCTCTGCAGCCATTGATAAAGCATCTAAGGTATGACAATTACTGAATGAGAAAGAAGATCAAGTACAGGTTTTGCAACAACAGCTGCAACAAGCCAACACCAACAACGAAGCACAGAAACAACTTGAAAAATTACAGCAAGACTTCCAACAAATGCAGATAGGGTACCAGAACATCTTGGCTGAAAGAGAAAAATAGTTATAGGTTATGCAAGAGATACACAAGGATGATCCTAAGCTTACAGAATTCATCACAAAATCCATTTCCTTAAATGATCAACTACTGCAACAATAGGAAGCATTGTGCCAAAGAATATCATAGTGGAACTCTTATTGTGAAATAAGTGATAAAATCACTAATCAAGTCATAGACTTACGACATAATTATGATTTAATTGATAAAAGAGTTACCGAATATTTGGCTTGGCAAGAAACAAAGGAGGGGAAAAGAGCAGGTGCACCAATAATCAACGACAATCACAAAGAAATGCTCTTTAACAAATGGGATGCACAAATCAGGGAATTAGAGCAAGCGGCAGAAGAAGCAGCCACAACAGCAAAGAGTGTTATTGACTGCATAAATGAGAATTTGCACAAGGAAAATTTAATCTCAGAAACCACTCCAGGGTATCTACCAAAAATACAGCAACTGTAGACAGGCTGGAGACAGAAGGCTCAAGAAAAGGCAGAATCAATTAAAAGATTAACTAAGTTGAATTGGGATTCTTACTAGGTGTATTCGGTAAAACCACACAGCGAATGCATGACTCTCAAATGTATCATCAATTCTACAGAGAAGATGGCACCAACTCTTGCTGATTCTGTTTTCACAGGACAGTTAAGGTTGGAAGTCGGCCAACCTACTCTTCTCAAACAAATGCTGAACGCTTGAGATTTCAAGGAACAGATACATAAATAGTTAGTTGTTAGTTTTAATTTTAGATTCAGTGTTAGTATTAATTTTGCTTTATTTTTGCCTGAAATGAGGATGGTCATTTAAACCATATCCTACATTTTTGTAATAAATTATTTTTAGATTTAGTTAGTAGTATTTAAACCCTTCTCATGCATTTAGAGAAAGGTCCTGAAATTTGTCAAAAACTTGTCCTCAAAACATGCACTTTTGTACCCTTCGAGGAGGTTTTGATGAATGAATGGAACAATATTTATTGATATATGCATTTAATATCTACTACTGATGTTGCACTTTTGTACTCTTAGTGGATGTTGGATTAAGAAGAAATAAGTCATTATTGCTTGAAGCTCAAGAGTAAAACTAGTTATAAATGGTACTTTTATCTCTTAACTATTTTTTCTTTTGTGTTAAAGTGATATTTATGTTCAGTTGTTTATATATTGATGCTTGAATGCTTGAGTTATCATTTGGCACTTCTGTATGGTGATAGCTATTTATTTATGCTTAATATATGATTAGCTTATTATGCGATATGTTTTTCACAACTGTTTCGTCTAACTTTTTATATGAAGTGGTTTATGTCCATTGAATTCCTTTCTTATAACAACTGAATGATCTTTATTACCAATTGTTATTTGAAATCATTTTAGATCGCATAATGGAAATATTACATCCCGGGTTATTGTAGAATTAGATATTTTTGTTTATTAGAATACAATTGCATGTTATTAGATTAGAGTTAGAATAAAAGCATTTCACTTAGGAACTTTAGAAAGGAAATATCAATTCTCAACACACACACACACATATTGGGAAACTGGTCCCATATCCCCAGTCGGACCCACTATACCAAACCGAAAAGGAGCTTCTAACCAAGGTCCGGACCGGGTGGGTATCCCCTTGTTGTAGACCCGATTTTTGGGGCTTCCACAGTACCATAATCTCCTTGATCTTGGTGATGTAGTGCAGGAAGGAAATCTCTCAAATCGAGGTAGTTTTATTCTTTTTGGTTTATTTATATAGGGTGAAAAAATTATCATTATAATCACCATGACCACTTCATATGGTCTCTCTACATAGAAAATTTTGGAGGAAGAGTGAGTGAAAGAATACAAAGACATATTTTCTTCATGTATACGGGTGCCTTAATATTTCTAGGTCAGCATTCAATTGATGTGATTCTTGGAAATCCTTTACATAATATCTTAGTGTATAAATACTCCTTATTAGAGAATAAATAAATCAAAAACCAGATTCAGTAGCTCATCCAAAATGGCCACCTCCAATCGATCTCCTCACCTTGTAGAACCCAATTGTCTTGGTTCAAAAGAATGAGGATGAGACATGGTGACTTCATGTTCATTACAGAGGTACAAATAAAATCATAATCAAGAAAATGATATCCAATTCCTTGAATTATGATATTCTCGATTAACTCAACAATGCAAACTTTTAAATAAGATAAATCTAAAGTTAGGCTACCACCAAGTATTAACTAACCAAATTGATGCATGGAAGAACACTTTTAAGTCTACAAAAGGAATTTTTGAGTGGTTGGCCATGCATCTTAGATTGAATAACCTAACAATATTCATGAGGATGATGGAAAGTATCTTTTGTTGATTCATAGATTCTGTTGTAGCTCCTAGAGATAGCCTAGAGTTGCCATAGACAAGTGCCTAGGACATCTTATCATAGCAAGGAGCATATAATATATAACTTGGGTGTCAACCAAAAGCTCTCCTGCTATCTCTTGTAAAACAAGGAAATTGATTTAAATGGGACCAAAATCTACAGAAACTGTCACAGGGAAAGTAATGTTGCAGAGGCAAAATGCAAAGCTCCAATATAAAAGCATCAGATAGTTAAGAGACAATTTACTGTAGAGAGGGCCGATTCAAGTAATATGTCACAGAAATCAGATATCAGAAAGTGTATGGAGTGAAAGAAATATTAAGAAGATACTAGTTAACCTTGAGCTGATTCCCAGATACACAACAGAACCATATATGGGCTTATCAATCTAAGAATCCATACATGACAATGGCATTTTAAAAGCACCCTCTCAAAGCAACTAATATAGCATAAAATATGGATGAAATGAACATGGAACAGTATATCATGCCTGAGCCTATTTAAAGCGCTTGACTAATCCAAGTATGGGCATCAACTAGGATGAATACTTACTTAAAATCAGTGAGCCACTCGCATTCCAGTAACATGATACAAGAAGATATGTGAAATGAAAAGTTGTATTAAACACATAAGAAAAGGTTACATACTATGAGATATCAAAGACCAACTGCATAAGATGTATATAACTCCTCCTCATTGAGACCCTACGAGCTCGAACCTTCATGCTGGCCAACTTTTACAAAAATGCTTAAGCAATATTTTCACTACACAAATTTCTGATAGAAGTCTGGAACCCTCACTAATTTGTTCTCCTGGAGATTTATAGGAGAAACCAAAAACCTAGCCAAAAAGGTAGGTGATAGACATTTAATGATCTAATTTAAAACAAAGTGGTGGAAAAATTCATGCCAATACTGTTGAATGACCAAGTAATTTTATCTGTACTTTGTGGCCTGCCACCAGAAATAAATGCACTGGGGAGAAAATCTCTTCAGGAACACGGCATAGGGGTAGATCTTCCTGAACATTCTATACTTTCCTGAAGAAAACTTGGCTGAAATAGCACCTTCAGAGTATTGCTTTCTGTACATTGTATCCTCTGCCTTTAAATACCTGAATTGAGATTTAAATTCTTCAAGGTTGAATAATGAAAACCGGGATCCTCCACTGATTTTTCTTGCTGCAACATTAAAACCACTATCTGGAAAAATCTGCCCTCTGGATTACCCTAGAGGGTTTGACAGATTCTCTACCCTGCTTCTTTAATGGATGTCGTGTCATCAGCCACTACCCAAGACTTTTATCATGAATTATGCATTTGATAACCGGTCCTTTAGAGCGTACTCAGCTTCTGTAATGGTGGCGATGAATTATGGTAGCTCTTGCTCATCATAAACCTGCAAAACCCACAAACACGTTAAAGGAAACTAGACACAGGGGTGGTGGATGTGGCAGTGACCATGGAGATGGTGATGCAGACTGGGCAGAGTGGTGAGATGATGCAGGGTGGCGGAAAGCACATATAAATAGTGGAGAAATACTTTGGGTGAAGGTTGGAAGGGTGCGTGAAATTTAACGGAGAGAACAGACTTTTGACCTTTTAACGAGAATATAGATGAGAAACTAATGCATGTACAATGAGAGTGCATGGAGGGATGACATGGAGCCATAGGGTCGATGGCGTGGTGAGGTTTAAATACAGATCGTTCGATCTTTGGGGGGAATCGACGGTAGAGACGCATCTAAGGATAACGAGACGGTGGGCCAGGGGCACTGTAGACTTACATTAACACCCATGCAACTGCACCAAGCAACCACCGTTGGATGGAGCTCTTCAGATCGGATGGCCAGCATTAATATCGCTGCATGAATTTGACTGAGCGATAATGCACGATAGAAAGCGATTTTGGGATCGTATAGAGGGACACGCAGCGGGCACCCAATGGAATCGCTTTGATTTGGAGAATATCGCTCGCCTTCGAAATATGGTGCGATGAAAACATGCCTAGTTTATGGGCAATAGACACGGGGTGGGGACCGCGAATGTGATGGAGCAGTAACAACTGTCGGATTGATGTAGATGTATGGTATATAATGCGCCCGATTTATATATTGGGTAAGTGCTCTTTGTACTAGCTCTTGGTTAAGCGTTCAGGCCATATGAGGGAAACGACAGGAGGAGCTAGGGCTAAAGGGACCGAGCCTAAAATATTCTCGAAGGTGGGTTTCTCGGCCTTTTAGTGAATTTTAGAGCAGAGGTAAGCAACAGTAAGCAAGCGAAGGGCATTGCTAGACTGGACGAGGGGGGAATTGAATATTCAAAACCAGAGGGCCTGCAAAAATTTTGTCAGATGTTAATTATGATCAACATCGGCTCCATCTGGGGACGGCACGTTCGTTCCTGGACGTGTCGAGAACTTGCAGACCACCTGATCATCTTCAGTGCACACTCTGCCCCCCAGCACTTCTCACTTTTCACTTGATAATTCATTACAACACCCACATTATTCAAACAAAGATAGAAACAGAAACTAAAAATAATTGAGCCAAGATTAGACTATCTGGCTCACTGGACTTTGCAGAAATTGGAACAACTACCTAAATGCTCATAGGCTGAGCTTTATTTAGCTTTTCCTACCTACCCTACCCTACTCTGGAAAACTCTAATGCTCTAGGTGATACAATAATGCCAGTGCAGCCAGTCAAGCAGTAACAAAAAGGGAAAGGAGCATTGACTGCCTATCAGAGATAACCACAGGGTGCTCTGCATGTGGTTCTTCAAAAATGCAATTACCATCAGTGGTGACCTCTCCTGATGAACCTAGCCCTGTTGAAAGATTAATGCTAGAAAATTTGAGCTAATTAGGGCCTCCATATATTCTACCACGGGATCAATGAACACATGATGTACCAACTCTTCTTTTAGGCCTTCCGTGATTGGTAGGCTGTCTGTATCCTAGGCAGCTCTGATTACTGCATTTTCCACTGCATCTTCAATATGACTCTTGAAAGCCTGATCACCTTCTTCTTATAGTTCGAAAGGCAGTGACATCTCTTCTTTTTGTTCCATAATAACAGCTTTGAAAAATTTTCTTTCTGCTAGCAACATGCTACTAAAAAAGACCCTTGATCCTTCTTCAATATTTTGCAGGAAATGTACATAAGGATCATGAAATGATACCTGGTTATGAATATTTGGCAGGAAGGCTTCAACCAGGATCTCTTCTTCTTCCACTGGATCAAGAACAAGACTCTCTTGAGAAAGAGAATATTGTTCCTCTTCTTTTTCTGAACTGGAGGACTCATCATATATGGGAGCTGAGTCCTTTTGGAGCTCTGACACGTTTTGCACTGTTGTGCTGAGCTCTTTGAAGATATCAATGTATTCTTGAGCGGGGGCTTGTTCCTTTACTTCCTCTTTTTCTAGAGAAGGCTCGATATTTTCACCTTGCTCAAGAATCTCTTCTTTGCTCTCCTCCTCTTCTGAAAGGAAAGACTCCTGATCACCAATCACATGACACTCATCATTGATACTTTCATAACTCTCCCCATCAGTGTCATAGATAGGCTGACTACGTTCACTTCTCCTCTGGAGTTGTTGGCCATGAATTTCCTCCCATGAATCTACTTATGATGGTTCTGCAGGCTCGGCTTCTCTCTGGAAACAATCATCATCAAATAGATCATAACTAGGAAAGTCATAATCATAAGCAATGTCACCAATCAGACCTGTCAGATTCTCAGTAGGTCCTTCTTCGTCCTGATCCACAAAGTATTTTTCTGGATCCGAATCATCAAACTCAATAGGCGAATGGGCAATGGAATCTGTACCATCAAACTCATATAATGAATGAGCAAGAGTGTGTGTTCCATAAAATATTTCTGAGGTGGGCTGCTGATTTAATATCTGATCAATCTCTTCTTTTGCCAAAAGGGGGGTTTCCCTGTCATCATGGACAGAAGCACAGCAATCCTCTTTTTCTTGCATTAGCTGACTGGGAGGCGGGATGTTCTCCTGAGCTTCCTCTTCCACATCAGATTCTGCCTCTTCTATGTGGTCTCATGTTTCCTCAAGGTAGCGTTCCCTATTAGCTTTTTCTATTAGGTCGTGATATTCTCTGACCAGCATAATACAAGACATAGGTACGACTCAGGAAATTGCTGATCGCTTTCTTCTTCATCTTCCATGGGCTTTAAATAATCATACATGCCTTGCTCATTATCCACGTCTTGAGTTTTTTCTTGTTCTGGAAGAGGCATGGGCTGTTCTAAATAATTATCATCCTTATTCATATTAGCCCTATACATTTCCTGCACTTTATCAAACCTTTTTATTAATTCATTTAATTGATTATACAAATTCTCTAGCTTTGTATCCCTATCCATGCTTGGATCAATGTTTCTGCAAAGATAGTCACTGGATCTTCTCAACCAGTTTAGAGTCTTATGCCAGTGGAGTCTCGTGAAACCAAAATGATCAACGGTCAACTGATCACCAGTGGAGTCTTTTAATTATTTAGGAACTGTGGAGTCACCAGGTGGATGGTTTAAGACCTTACTGTCCACCACAGTGATTTTCCAAATCAAAGCTATTTGCCTCTTCCACAGAGGAGTCGGGATTTTCTACTTGGATTTCTTGAGATGAAGAGGATGGATAATCTTCTGTAGAATATTTGGGGATTTCAGCACAGACTTATTTCTTCTCTTTACAAACTCTTCTATGAATGATCTTTTCTGGGTCAGAAACAAGTGTCTTTGGCTAAGATGTATCTGACCTCAAATGTGGCTTACGAGGAGCCAGGACTACCAATAGATTTATCAAATAAACATCAGTGGAGTCGCCAAGGTGGGAGATATGCAACTCTTCAACTCTCTGTGCTCACCTGATTAGAGAGTGAATACGATTTGTCGAGGCCCAAGGAAACTAATTTTCTTGAATTCATCCCTGGCAACGGCGCCAGAAAGATGTTGTAGCTCCTAGAGACAGCCTAGAGTTGCCATAGACCAGTGCCTAGGACATCTTATCATAGCAAGGAGCATATAATACATAACTTGGGTGTCAACTAAAATCTCTCCTCCTATCTCTTGTAAAACAAGGAAATTGATTTAAATGGGACCAAAATCTACAGAAACTGTCAGAGGGAAAGTATTGTTGCAGAGGCAAAATGCAAAGCTCCAATATAAAAGCATCAAACAGTTAAGAGACAATTTACTGTAGAGAGGGCCGATTCAAGTAATATGTCACAGAAATCAGATATCAAAAAGTGTATGGAGTGAAAGAAATATTAAGAAGATACTAGTTAACCTTGAGCTGATACCCAGATACACAACAGAACCATATATGGGCTTATCAATCTAAGAATCCATACATGACAATGGCGTTTTAAAAGCACCCTCTCAAAGCAACTAATATAGCAGAAAATATGGATGAAATGAACATGGAACAATATATCATGCCTGATCCTATTTAAAGCACTTGACTAATCCAAGTATGGGCATCAACTAGGATGAATCCTTACTTAAAATCAGTGAGCCACTCACATTCCAGTAACATGATACATGAAGATATGTGAAATGAAAAGTTGTATTAAACACATAAGAAAAGGTTGCATACTGTGAGATATCAAAGACCAGAATCCTCTAAGACAGATATATCTCCTCCTCGCTGAGACCCTACGGGTTTTGAACCTTCATACAAGAACTTTTACAAAATGTATACAATACTCCTTTCACTGCACAAATTTCTGATAGAAGTCTGGAACCCTCACTAATTTTTTCTCCTGAAGATTTATAGGAGAAACCAAAAACCTAGCCAAAGAGGTAGGTGATAGACATTTAATGATCTAATTTAAAACAAAGTGGCAGAAAAATTCACGCCAATACTGTTGAATGACCAAGTAATTTTATCTGTACTTTGTGGCCTGCCACCAGAAATAAATGCACTGGGGAGAAAATCTCTTCAGGAACACGGCATAGGGGTAAATCTTCCTGAACATTCTGTACTTTCCTGAAGAAAACTCATCTGAAATAGCACCTTGAGAGCATTTCTTTATGTTGATTGTATCCTCTGCCTTCAAATACCTGAATTGAGATTTAAATTCTTCAAGGTTGAATAATGAAAACTGGGATCCTCCACTGATTTTTCTTGTTGCAACATTAAAATCACTATCTGGAAAAATTTTCCCTCTGGATTACTCTGGAGGGTTTGACAGATTCTCTACCCTGCTTCTTTAATGGATGTCGTGTCATCAGCCACTGCCCAAGACTTTTCTCATGAATTATGCATTTGATAACCGGTCCTTTGGAGCGTACTCAGCTTCTGTAATGGTGGCGATGAATTATGGTAGCTCTTGCTCATCATAAAGTTGCAAAACCCACAAACACGTTAAAGGAAACTAGACATAGGGCTGGTGGATGCGGCGGTGACCATGGAGATGGTGATGCAGACTGGGCGGAGTGGTGAGACGATGCAGGGTGGCAGAAAGCACATATAAATTGCGGAGAAATACTTTGGGTGAAGGTTGAAAGGGTGCGTGAAATTTAACAGAGAGAACATAATTTCGACCTTTTAACGAGAATATAGATGAGAAACTGACGTATGTACAACGTGAGTGTGTGGAGGGATGACGTGGAGCCACAGGGTCGATGGCGTGGCGAGGTTTAAATACAGATTGTTCGATCTTTGGGGGGAATCGACGATGGAGACGTGTCTAAGGATAATAAGACGATGGGCCAGGGGCACTACAGACTTACATTAACACCTGTGCAACTACACCAAGCAACCACTGTTGGATGGAGCTCTTCAGATCGGACATCCAGCATTAATATCGCTGCACGACTTTGACTTAGCGATAATGCGTGATAGAAATCGATTTTGGGATCTTACAGAGGGACACGCAGCGGGCGCCCAATGGAATTGCTCTGATTTGGAAAATACCGCTCGCCTTCGAAAGATGGTGCGATGAAAAAAGGCCTGGTTTATGGGCGATAGACATGGGGTGGGGGCCGCACGTGTGACAAAGCAGTAGGAACCGTCGGATTGGCGTAGATCTATGGTCTATAATGCGCCCGATTTATATATTGGGTAAGTGCTCTTTGTACCAACTCTTAGTTAAGCGTTCAGGCCATATGAGGGAAAAGACAGGAGGAGGTAGGGCTAAAGGGTCCGAGCCTAAAATATTCTCGAAGGTGGGTTTCTCGGCCTTTTAGTGCATTTTAGAGCAGAGGTAAGCAACGGTAAGCAAGCGAAGGGCACTACTAGACTGGACGAGGAGGGAATTGAATATTCAAAACCAGAGGGCCTGCGAAAATTTTGTCAGATGTTAATTGTGATCAACATCGGCTCCATCTGGGGATGACACGTTTGTTCCTGGATGTGTCAAGAAATCACAGACCACCTGATCATCTTCAGTGCACACTCTGCCCCCCAGTACTTCTCACTTTTCACTTGATAATTCATTACAGCACCCACATTATTCAAAAAAAGATAGAAACAGAAACTAAAAATAGCTGAGCCAAGATTAGACTATCTGGCTCACTGGACTTTGTAGAAATCAGAACAACTACCTACATGCTCATAGGCTAAGCTTTATTTAGCTTTTCCTACCTACCCTACCCTACTCTGGAAAAATCTGATGCTCTAGGTGATACAATAATGCTAGTGTAGCCAGTCAAGCAGTAGCAAAAAGGGAAAGGAGCACTAACTGCCTATCAGAGATAACCATAGGGTGCTCTGCATGTGGTTCTTCAAAAATGTGATCACCATCAGTGGTGACCTCTCCTGATGAACCTGGCCCTGTTGAAAGATTAATGCTCGAAAATTTGAGCTAATTAGGGCCTCCATATATTCTGCCACAGGATCAATGAACACATGATGTACCAGCTCTTCTTTTAGGCCTTCCATGATTGGTAGGCTATCTGTATCTTGGGCAACTCTGATTACTGCATTTTCCACTGCATCTTCAATATGACTCTTGAAAGCCTGATCACCTTCTTCTTGTATTTCGAAAGGAAGTGTCATCTCTTCTTTTTGTTCCATAATAGCAGCTTTGAAAAATTTTCTTTTTGCTGGCAACATGCTGCTAAAAAAGACCCTTGTTCCTTCTTCAATAGTTTGCAGGAAATGTACATAAGGATCATGAAATGATACCTAGTTATGAATATCTGGCAGGAAGGCTTCAACCAGGATCTATTCTTCTTCCACTGGATCAAGAACAAGACTCTCTTGATAAAGAGAATATTGTTCCTCTTCTTTTTCTGAACTGGAGGACTCATCGTATATGGGAGCTGAGTCCTTTTGGAGCTCTGACACATTTTGCACTGCTGTGCTGAGATCTTTGAAGATATCAATGTATTCTTGAGCAGGGGCTTGTTCCTTTACTTCCTCTTTTTCTAGAGAAGGCTTGATATTTTCATCTTGCTCAAGAATCTCTTCTTTGCTCTCCTCCTCTTCTGAAAGGAAAGACTCCTAATCACTAATCACATGACACTCATCATTGATACTTTCATAAATCTCCCCATCAGTGTCATAGATAGGCTGACTACGTTCACTGCTCCTTTGGATTTGTTGGCCCTGACTTTCCTCCCATGAGTCTACTTATGATGGTTCTGCAGGCTCGGCTTCTCTTTGGAAACAATCATCATCAAATAGATCATAACTAGGAAAATCATAATCGTAAGCAATGTCACCAATCAGACCTGTCAGATTCTCAGCAGGTCCTTCTTCATCCTGATCCACAGAGGAGTGTTCTGGATCCGAATCATCAAACTCAATAGGCGAATGGGCAATGGAATCTGTACCATCAAAATCATATAATGAATGAGCAAGAGTGTGTGTTCCATAAAATATTTCTGAGGTGGGCTGCTGATTTAATATCTGATCAATCTCTTATTTTGCCAAAAGGGGGGTTTCCCTGTCATCATGGACAGAAGCACAACAATCCTCTTTTTCTTGCATTAGCTGACTGGGAGGTGGGATGTTCTCCTGAGCTTCCTCTTCCACATCAGATTCTGCCTCTTCTATGTGGTCTCTTGTTTCCTCAAGGCAGCGTTCCCTATTAGCTTTTGCTATTAGGTCGTGATATTCTCTGACCAGCATAATAAAAGACATAGGTACGAACTCAGGCAACTCCTGATCACTTTCGTCTTCATCTTCCATGGGCTTTAAATCATCATACATGCCTTTTTCATTATCCACGTCTTGAGTTTGTTCTTGTTCTGGAAGAGGCATGGGCTGTTCTAAATAATTATCATCCTTATTCATATTAGCCCTATACATTTCCTGCACTTTATCAAACCTTTTTATTAATTCATTTAATTGATTATACAAAGTCTCTAGCTTTGTATCCCTATCCATGCTTGGATCCATGTTTCTGCAAAGATAGTCATTGGATCTTCTCAACCAGTTTAGAGTCTTATGCCAGTGGAGTCTCGTGAAACCAAAATGATCAGCGGTCAACTGATCACCAATGGAGTCTTTTAATTATTTAGGAACTATGGAGTCGCCAGGTGGATGGTTTAAGACCTTACTGTCCACCACAGTGATTTTCCAAATCAAAGCTATTTGCCTCTTCCACAGTGGAGTCAGGATTTTCTACTTGGATTTCTTGAGATGAAGAGGATGGAGAATCTTCTGCAGAATATTTGGGGATTTCAGCACAGACTGATTTCTTCTCTTTCCAAACTCTTCTATGAATGATATTTTCTGGGTCAGACATAGGTGTCTTTGGCTGAGATGTATCTGACCTCAAATGTGGCTTACGAGGAGCTAGGACTACCAATATATTTATCAAATAAACATCAATGGAGTCGCCAAGGTGAGAGATATGCAACTCTTCAACTCTCTCTGCTCACCTGATTAGAGAGTGAATACGATTTTTCGAGGCCCAGGGAAACTGATTTTCTTGAATTCGTCCCTGGAAACGGTGCGAGAAAGATGTTGTAGCTCCTAGAGACAGCCTAGAGTTTCCATAGACCAGTGCCTAGGACATCTTATCATAGCAAGGAGCATATAATATATAACTTGGGTGTCAACCAAAATATCTCCTACTATCTCTTATAAAACAAGGAAATTGATTTAAATGGGACCAGAATCTACAGAAACTGTCATAGGGAAAGTAATGTTGCAAAGGCAAAATGCAAAGCTCCAATATAAAAGCATTAGACAGTTAAGAGACAATTTACTGTAGAGAGGGCCGATTCAAGTAATATGTCATAGAAATCAAATATCAGAAAGTGTATGGAGTGAAAGAAATATTAAGAAGATACTAGTTAACCTTGAGCTGATTCCCAGATACACAGCAGAACCATATATGGGCTTATCAATCTAAGAATCCATACATGACAATGGCATTTTAAAATCACCCTCTCAAAGCAACTAATATAGCATAAAATATGGATGAAATGAACATGGAACAATATATCATGCCTGAGCCTATTTAAATCGCTTGACTAATCCAAGTATGGGCATCAACTAGGATGAATCCTTACTTAAAATCAGTGAGCCACTCGCATTCTAGTAACATGATACAAGAAGATATGTGAAATAAAAATTTCTATTAAACACATAAGAAAAGGTTACATACTGTGAGATATCAAAGACCAGAATCCTCTAAGACCGATATAACTCCTCCTCACTGAGACCCTACAGGCTCTGAACCTTCATACAAGAACTTTTACAAAATGTATACAATACGCCTTTCACTGCACAAATTTCTGATAGAAGTCTGGAACCCTCACTAATTCGTTCTCCTAGAGATTTATAAGAGTAACCAAAAACCTAGCCAAAGAGGTAGGTGATAGACATTTAATGATCTAATTTAAAACAAAGTGGCGGAAAAATTCACGCCCATACTGTTGAATGACCAAGTAATATTATCTGTAATTTGTGACCTGCCACCAGAAATAAATGCACTAGGGAGAAAATCTCTTCAGGAACATGGCATAGGGGTAAATCTTCCTGAGCATTCTATACTTTCCTGAAGAAAACTCGGCTGAAATAGCACCTTGAGAGCATTGCTTTCTGTACATTGTATCCTCTGCTTTTAAATACCTGAATTGAGATTTAAATTTTTCAAGGCTAAATAATGAAAATCGGGATCCTCCACTGATTTTTCTTGCTGCAACATTAAAATCACTATCTGGAAAAAATTTCCCTCTGGATTACTCTGGAGGGTTTGATAGATTCTCTAGCCTGCTTCTTTAATGGATGTCGTGTCATCAACCACTACCCAAGACTTTTCTCATGAATTATGCATTTGATAACTGGTCCTTTGGAGCATACTCAACTTCTGTAATGGTGGCAATGAATTATGGTAGCTCTTGCTCATCATAAACCTACAAAACCCACAAACACGTTAAAGGAAACTAGACACAGGGGTGGTGGATGCGGTGGTGACCATGGAGATGGTGATGCAGACTGGGCAGAGTGGTGAGACGATGCAGGGTGGCGGAAAGCACATATAAATAGCGGAGAAATACTTTGGGTGAAGGTTGGAAGGGTGCATGAAATTTAACGGAGAGAACAGAATTTTGACCTTTTAACGAGAATATAGATGAGAAACTGACGTATGTACAATGGGAGTGCATGGAGGGATGACATGGAGCCATAGGGTCGATGGCGTTGCGAGATTTAAATACAGATCGTTCGATCTTTGGGGGGAATCGACGGTGGAGACGCGTCTAAGGATAACGAGACAGTGGGCTAGGGGCACTATAGACTTACATTAACACCGGTGCAACTACACCAAGCAACCACCGTTGGATGGAGCTCTTCAGATCGGATGGCCAGCATTAATATCGCCCCATGACTTTGACTAAGTAATAATGCACGATAGAAAGCGGTTTTGGGATCATACAGAGGGACACGCAGCGGGTGCCCAATGGAATCCCTCCGATTTGGAGAATACCACTCACCTTCGAAAGATGGTGCGATGAAAATAGGCCTGGTTTATGGGCGATAGACACGGGGTGGGGACCGTGCGTGTGATGGAGTAGTAGGAACCGTTGGATCGGCGTAGATCTATGGTCTATAATGCGCCTGATTTATATATTGGGTAAGTGCTCTTTGTACCAGCTCTTTGTTAAGCGTTTAGGCCATATGAGGGAAAAGGTAGGAGGTGCTAGGGCTAAAGGGACCGAGCCTGAAATATTCTTGAAGGTGGGTTTCTCAGCCTTTTATTGCGTTTTATAGCAGAGGTAAGCAACGGTAAGCAAGCGAAGGGCACTGCTAGACTGGACGAGGGGGGAATTGAATATTCAAAACCAGACGGCCTGTAAAAATTTTGTCAGATGTTAATTGTGATCAACAGATTCTTATATGGTTGTCTATTTGTATGATATCCTCATCTTCTACCAAAATCACCTAGAACATTTGTAGTGCATTTTCAACAATTCCTAAGCACACTTGGACAACCAAGTTATATGATAATATCGAGAAACAATTATTTGGCATACAAATAATTTAGTGTCTAAGATACACTATGGATGAACATTGTGTGTGTGTGGATCTAGTCAAGGTTCAAGTCTTTTATGCTTGGCTAGCAATGAGAACTCTAATAGAGGTCCATAGTTTGTTGGGCCCTTCCAACTTCTATTTCATGTTATCGAAAAGGTTTTATCATATCATTTGGCTACTAAGCCAAGTAACCAAGGGTGGAGTCAATTCCAACTTCATTTACATTGATTCACAACATAAAGCATTCAAGGATCTAAAATATCCCATTTTCCTTGCACCAATACTTAATTTACCAAGTTGATCCAGGTAGATATTGATGGCGACTCACCTATTCCACCTAGAACTCTAGTTGGTTTCAACAGTTTTCTTGTTTATAGTACCATTTATTATTTTTAGCAACTTTTCGATTCTTGAACTTCTGGAGTAGTTTTGACCCCCTAAACGACATTTTTTTGAGGCCCATAACAAGCCTATAGCTATAGGCAAGGGCTTATTGAAAATCTTGTAGTAATCAACGAGTTATTTTTAACTAGGTATCATACTCGCCAAATAGAGATAATATGACCAAGCTACGAACCAAGGAAGTTGGTTACCCAGCTAACCCCAACGAGGCCCACAAACTCTTGGCGTTCCATCTCTTGGGGTTAGGGTTTTGGTTATTTATGGTTTTCTCTTATTGGTAAATAATAAAAAGGCCCTTTAGACTCATTGTAACATAGTTTAGAGTCATGTAACCTCCAGATCTCTTCCCAAAAATAAGCTACCATCGCCTGAGCTAGTTTATTTCCATTATGTATGTAAGCATATTTGAGTTATTTGATATTAATGAAATGACATGTTATTTTTGCTACATCTTTGTATTTATGGTTATATCTTTATTTTTTTGCATTCATTTTCAAGTTCGGATTAGTGATACTAGAGTGGTTTGTGCTTTCTCTTTTTTTCTTTGCATGTCCCCAACTAGGTCAGGGTATAAGAAGTTAAGGCTCGCACTGATTTAACCTTTGCAAGATAAGCCTCGCAAACCATGGTGACCTACCATGGTGGAAGAAAAGAAAGACGAGGGAGTAGGATATCTTTTCAAAATATTACTCGAATAATCCCTCGAGTGATAGAGGAACGTGATGATGGAAAAATTTGCCCAAATACTTCAACAGATGCCCATAGGAGATACATATTTATCTAGCAGTCACTCTGGAGGTGCCACTCCCATCAAGGTAGAAGTCAACTTTAACATTCTCATATTTAAAGGTAACATAGATGTAGACACTCTAGATATATGGTTAAATATATTGGAAGGATATTTTCGGTTCATGATTCTTCCAATAGGGAAAATATTACTTTTGCGCTCCTCAAATTTGCCCCTTATGTCAAGGACTGGCGGGAAACCTATTGCAAACAAGGCAGCGAGAGAGAAACATCATTGTTTTTAGCCACACCCACTTGGAATTATTTCCAATATTCTATCAAGAAACAATATTACCGTGTGGGTAGCTATGAGGAAATTATAAAAGAATGGACTACACTACGACAGCAAAGGGATCAATAGGTGCATGAGCTGACAAATGTGTTCTATAACCTTTGAACAAAGTTGGGTATCAAAGATTCAGAGAAATATTTTGGTGCTTCATTACCGCACTTGTTTGTACATATCCATTCAACATGAAATGGAGTTCCTCGACATCTCTTCACTTGGTGTCGCATACTGATATGCTCCCAAGATAGATAAAAAAATTTAAATAAAAGAAGCGAGACTTTGGATCCACAAATCTTAACCAAGGGAAAGGCACCCCCAAACCATAAAACATAGGATAGAGCCAAGTGTTGGGTGTAGCCCAACTTGGTCCAATTTTGGTCAAATAATTCTCATTTTGAGAAGTGAAGTGCGCGGTACCGTGAAGATATATTTACCGCATGGTGTTTAGGGGCTTCAGGGTCGGTCGAAGCCCCTTATTTTGTAATAGGTATCAGTTTGTTTTAGGGAAACCATGGTATGTGGACTATGGTATTTTTTCAATGTAATTATATAAATAGAAGTCAAGACGTAAATCGAGGTGATATAGATTGATAGTTAATGAGCACACGTGATTCGTATTTTGTTCTATGTTTTGGGCCTTCAGAGAAGGCTCCGCATCTGAGTGCGCGAAGACCTTGGGAAGAGTCTGCATCTTAGTGTGAATACCACCTGAAGTTGTGTGCGCAGTTTAGAGTAGTGATTGTACCAAATATCTATATATATATATATATATATATATATATATATAAGATGCAAAGTTTAGGTCATATTTTCTATATTTATGTGTTGTGTTACCTTTTATTTGTTGATGCGAAGTATTTTTTTCAATTTATATGTTAGTAAAATGCAGTTTATGATACTATGCAGCGTTTTTATGATAAGCTGGAAGTAATTCATAAGTTATTATAGCACATTAGTTACATTTATGTTAAAGAATATGTAAAACAAAGAAAATATAAGCAAAATCCATGTCATGCAATCCCTCAAGTCTGCATAAATATGGTTTTGCAAACACCCATAGCCACCCCGGGTGAGACTTCGATCTGCTTGTAGATCATTTTTGAAAGGGTTGGTGCCTAAGGGTTTTATCCGTGTGTTTTCAAGTTTGAACCTCGATCAAACCCAACCAATCCAACAAATGATTGTATTGTCGGAACCATGATCTGTTTGAGGGATGTGGACTTGGCATCTGTCGAACAAGGAAATTCAAGATTGGATAGTCTAGAAGGAGCAAGAGTTCACAACTCAAGAGAACATAAATCCGAGGTTTATACCTGAAGTGTGGTTACAAAGGTACCTGTTCACAAACCAATATGAAATTTTCTTTGGACCTTTTCCTAATGAGCTGTATGAATGGTTCTAAAGATTGAATGAAAAGAAGGACTACATTAAGAACAAGAAGCCTACATGATATGAATTAGAATATTAGTTTTGTTGTGCTAAGATCCAATTCAGAATATAAATAAAGTACTTTAGGATGATGAGGTTAATTTCAACTTTAACATGAGTTTTTGTATGTTTTTATGTGAATTTCATGAGCAAATTAACATTAAAAAAACACTGAACAACAAAATATAACATACATGAACATCACCATAAACAGTAACACAACATCACATGGTGAAGGAGTTCACCCCGCATGGGCTATGTCTCCTTGGTCCAGCTTCCAATGACTTGGCCCTCTTCTATTATGCTCAAAAGTGTGATTACATGTGTTTACAATGCTCAAATAGCTCTCGAACTTTTTCCATCGGCTCCATAATTCTCAAAAATGCCTGTGTAGCCTCTTTCTGCCTCTAATTTTTCCAAACAATCATCAATTTATGATCTACCTTAGTTTCTCCACTATTTGTTCCACATTTTCCCTAAACTATGGCATCGAACCCAAAATTTCGCCCAAAAAAGCACTAACGGAGTGCCAATTCCACCAAAAACAGGGTGAAATTGTTGGGGCATTAATTTTCCCTCTAACGCTTAAAAACCAGATTTAAAACCATATGAAATATGGTTCAAAAAAATATTTTTTATATAAAACAAATCTGCGCGGTTTTGGCTAATCGTCGTACTAGGCATAACTATCGTCACATGTGGTAGAGGTTGACAGGTTAAATGTTAACTTAATGGTTAATCCTCGTAGGTGGTCAAATCCACAGTGGTATTCAATGGTGGACACATGGCTGGAGTTTAATGTTGTGGTTACGGTTAAGGAAGAAGTTTGGAGAGGGTGGTTAACATTGTGACAATTATCCGTTGTGTTCACATCCCCAGTGGTGATATTTAAATGTGGTAGTTACAGCTATGCCGCGGGGGGGGGGGGGGGGGGGGTGGTGCGGGCCTAGCCTCCAACCCATGGTTCATGCCCTCAACGTGGTGACCATGGTTGGGGCTAGACACTAGCCCCCTCCCCCGAATGTTCCAATAATATGAAAAGAAAACCAAAGAAGTTTCATAGTATGGTAAGAAACACAGCGTGAGGCGCAATGGAAAAGGTACTCTACTCGGCCTTGGAGGTCGTGGTTTCGACCCCTGTTGGCTTCATTTGGAATTGACCCAAAATTTTGTGGCCTCCCATGCTAGCGTGTGGCGGCCTCTAGTTGGGCCACATGGCAGCATGTGGTTGGACACATGCCAAACCAATTAAAACATGTCATACTCAACCAATACCAACATGCCACTTGGCACGATACCATTTTTTGTATGGATTACTGACTAGGTTTTCCTACATTTTGTTTAAAAACAATTTGCATGTTTGATAAAGTCAAAAGAACATGTTTCTAGGAGCATACGGTGTCGGTTTCCATGAAATGAGTTAGGCCGGATTCAAAAGGATGATATCTACGCAATCGTTCAGGTTCCACACCATTCCAACAATTTTCATTTTTTAGCATAATTTTGAGCACTTGATCACGCCTCTCCACTAGAAGCTTTTGGACCACAAAAGATCACTTTCAAGTGTCAAGTAGATGAGGGTACAACTCTCTCACCTTTCCAATCTCGACCCATTTGGCCTTTGATGAATTTGTTTCCTTTAGCTTCACTCGAAGGTAACCAATATTCCCTATTCTTGAAGACTTTGTTCTTTTGTCACAAATGGTGTTTTGATGAAGCTCATTAAGAAATTCTAAAGAGAAATCTTCAAAATATGGAATCTGAACATTCTCTCCTTTTTCTTCACTATGAAACCCTCCTTACAAAAGAGATTCCAAACTCCATCATCGACTTGGTGCTTGTGATCGATACAATACTTGTACTTTCCTTCGCTCTTTTCAAGATGATATTGCATTGTTTGTTTTACCGTTTGGACTCGTTCAATGAACTTATTGGGTTTCTCCATGTCACCATAAAAATAAACATCCTTCTTACCAAGATGAAACAAAAAATTATGATTCAAATGGTAAAGAAATTCCACTACTTGGTTTACTTGACTCAAGCTTAAATCTACATCTTCAAAATATGCATATTTATGAACATAACTTCCATGTAAAAAAAAATGATGCTTGAGTACAATATTCACACAAAAAACAAGCCTAGAATGCATATCAACAAACTTTTCACTTATACCTCACTTATACCTTTTGACCAAGTGGAATTTTTGACAAACACCCATCAAATGAAAGTTCCTCAATTGCTGCAACTTAATAATTGCACCATTAAGATTTTCTGAATGAATTGAAATGGCAAAGTCACTTGCGTCAACCTGAAACTAAAATGAAATTTTCAAGTTTAAAAGAGAAAATAAAAGAGCTAAAATGATATTTTTCTTCGAAGCATGACATGAATTTTGTTGTTTTCCTCTGCATTGGAAGACCCTTTGCACACATGTCAATGCATGCCAAGGAGCTACAATAGAATAAATATTAACAAAAAATTTCCTCCAACATTGGGCTGCTCCCAAAAAACCTCTTATCGAGATGACCATCTTGGGCATTGACCAATCCACAATGGGTTCAAACTTGTATAGGTCTACCTTCAAATTAGCTCCTCCAACATTATAGCCCAAGTACATCAAAATATTTTTACCCAACTCATACTTTGACATCTTCAAAAACAAATGTTCATGCCTTACGACATCAAGTATTTTTCTCTCATACATGACATGTTCATAATGAAATTTTCTAAAAATAACAATTTTATACAAGTGGACTATCACATATAGAAATGGCTCCAATTCATCATTATTCATATGCATGAAAGTAGTAGGAGTATGTAAAATACCATAGAACATAATAAGCCATTCAAACAAACATTGTTTGATGTTAAATTTCGTCTTCCACATACCTCCTTCAACAACTCTTATTTGATGAATCCACTCCTTTTGTCCCTCAAAATAAAATTCTTTCCATTTTTCTTGGGAAACAAAACTATAGGTTCACTGCATGGTGGAAGAGATGGTCGAGTGATTCCATTTCTCAAAAATTTTTGGCTTTGCTTTGGTATTTCTGCACTTTGTATTTTTGACATCCGATGCATGTCAACATCACAAAGAGAACATTCTTGCTGCAAAGTTTTTTCATGTGGGATTCCATTCTTCTTGAGAGGAAATCCGTTCACATCCTAAAAAATCTTATCATCGTGGTTAATTAAATCAACCAAATCATAATTGAAACTTGTATCAAACGATTCATAATCATCATCAACATTGGGTTTGATGATAAGAAGCACTAAATTTTTTCTTGCATTGACTAGCCTTTTCATTTTCCCTACATTAACTAACGATAGATTTATTTTCTTGCGATGGGCTCTCACTATGTACTCCACGCCATCTTTGAACAAGTGGTTCTTGTTTTCATGGAAATGTAAGATTTCCTTTCTCCAATAGAGGTAAGGACTTCCCAAAACAATCCCTAAAATGTCAAGCAGTACAACATCTAATTCGACTTCGTCAATGAAGTTTGTAGTGATTGCATATCCAAAAGAAAAGACACTTTCTTATAACCTTTAAATTGGTGTAATTTCATATCTAACCCAATGGATATGGCTTGGGATGAGGCATGGTTTCAATATTAATTTTCTTTAATAAGTCTTCAGATATCAAGCTTTCTTGAGACCCATCAAATAGTGTGTCAATTTTTGTATGTTCTCAGACAACCCTCACATGAAACAGTTCAATTCTAGTTTCTTCATTTTAGATACTAGTGTAACAATTTGAAGTGCCAGTGCTAGCAATGGAGTTCTTACCTTTTATCCCCATGGCTGTGATTTTAGTTTCATCACCTGAATCAGACCCAAAATCCTCTTGAGTGATTGCAAGTGTACTTTCCTTTGCTTTTTTTTTTTAATTTCTTTGGCTTCATCTCTGGATGAAGATTCCAACCATGGTCTTCATCATGACCCTCCATGGAGCAATGCTTACATATCAGTTTCTCTCCTTCCTTTTTTATGTTTGCATTTTTCTTTTCTTTCCCCCTGAAAGGTCTTTCCTTTCTCTCCACCTTTAAATGGGTTCTTTTTACCCTCTTCTAGAATATTTTTCCCTCTTGTCTAGAGATGGGTGGCTTCCACACAAACATCATCTAGGCTAGTGGGATTGAACATAAGGATAGTATGAATTAGGTAGCTATGTAAACCCACTATATACTTCAGCAATGTGTCTTGTGAATGCAAATAAACACTTAACATAAGAGCTCTTTTTTCTAAATTCTTGGGTGTAATCTTGCACACATTGACCCTTAAGTTTTCTAAAGTTTTTTCAATTCATCATGGATTTGTGCATATATGTTAGATAGTAAAATTGTATTTTGATTACAACAATGAAATTAGACCAAGGGAGTGATATCTTAACATGTTTTTTAATCTCATCTTATGTCTTGGCTTCCCACCATACTAGTGTTTCACCCTCTAGTATGAAGGAAGATAGTTGAATATTTGTATCATAATCTTGAAGGTTTTGAATTCTACAATAGACCTCCAAATGAAGAACCCAATTTTCAATCTTATCTGCATTCACTTCACCATTATACATAGACAACTCAAATTCAATATGATTTTTTAACAAGGGTTGTTCACCAATTCCTTTTGAGGTGGTACGTTGATGAGTATGTGTAAGGGTTGTAGAAGTGGAAGAGGATGAAGATGAAGGTGAATATGGTGGAGTATATGGTGGTTTATCACCATTTCCTTTACCTCCTCCTCCTGAAGAAACATCTCCTCTTCGAGTTCTGGATCTTTCACCTTGCAACCTTGTGTTCATCTCTTCATAAAGGATCTTCACCATCTCTGTCATTTCAAAGAAAGCCTTCCTAAAATCCTTCTCATCCTATGACATGTTATTAATTCCTCCTTCGTGAGACATTCTTATTGAAGCTTCTACTACGACTGAAGTTGAATCTTGTGGTGCAAACTGTGGAAATTTTTCCCTCCTTCTCCTTTCTCCAACTAGAGAATCTGCACCCACAAGCTTGTCTTCTCCTCTCTTGAGATTCAACCTTTAAGCATTTAAAAACTTGCAAAACAAATTAACCCTCCTTGCTCAAGTAAACCTAGTTCTCTGATACCAACTTGATCTGAATGGGAATATTAGTTTTGTTGTGCTAAGATCCAATTTAGAATATAAATAAAGTGCTTGAGGATGATGAGGTTAATTGCAAGTTTAACATGAGTTTTTATGTGAATTTCATGGGCATATTAACATAAAAAAAAATATTGAACACCAACATCTAACAAACATGAACATCACCATAAACAGTAACACAACAACACATGATGAAGGATTTCAACTCACCTGGGCTATGTCTCCTTGGTCAAACTTCTAATGGCTTGGCCCTCTCCTATTATGCTCAAAAGTGTGATTACATGTGTTTGCAATGCTCAAACAACTCTAGAACATGTTCCATCAGCTCCAGAATGCCCAAAAATTCTTGTATAGCCCTATTATGCATCTAACTTGGCAAAAAAATCATGAAGTTATGATCTCGCCTAGTTTCTCCACTTTTCGTTCCACATTTTCCCCAAAATCTAGCATCGAGCCCACATTTTTTCTCCCAAAAAAGCTAACGGAGCACCAATTCTACCAAAAACAAGGTGAAATTGTCGTGCCATTAATTTTCCCTCTAACGCCTAAAAACCAGATTTAAAACCATATGAAATATGGTTCATAAAAATATATTTTATATGAAAAACTCCACGTAGTTTTAGCTAACCTTAAAGCTAGGCATAACCGTGGTCACATGTGGTGGAGGTTGATGGATTAAATTTTAAGTTAATGGTTAATTTTGGTAGGCAGTTAACTCTATAGTAGTCTTCAATGGTGGACACATGGCTGGAGTGTTGGAAATATTGTCATTGATGGCGAAGGATATGGCAAAGGAAACAGAGCTGCAATATCAGTCAAGGAAACAGGGACAAAGAGGTTAGAAATCTTGTGTATGATTGAGTTCTGGTGATGCTCTATCCCTGTGCATGTGCGAGAATGTTTGACTCTATAGTTATGTACTCTGTACCTATGTTAATTTATATATCTACTATGTGTACTTCAGTCACGGCTCAGTAAAGTGAATCTGCATAATGGATGGGATTAATGATGCTCTGGTTCTGTAAGTTGTTCGAAGAACCAATGTTAATATGATCGACAGTGGAGTCATATATACAATCGTTGAATATATGATATGAACCTCGGTGACTGAGAGTATGGAAGGTCTAAAGATGCAGTGGTAAGTAGGGATAGATTCATGCTTTTGTATATGATATCGGGTTGATAGTACAGTGAGCCACGGACGCGCTCTGTATATACAGGACACATTATATATATATATAACCGGAGGAAGAATACTTAAATCAAAGTTTTGCTTTAGATATGGTGCAGTTAATAAATAAGCAGAACCTTGGCTAATTACACATAAAGGGAAGAATTCATATATATACATGCAAACGGAACCTGGAGTGGAGAACGGAACCGTGACCAACAGGAACAGTGACGACGGGTTGGAGCGAAACCGTGGGTTCTTTCGCACCACCTTTCATCGATACATGGTATTTCGTGGATTGGCAGAAATTCCATAGAGGTGTTTCCACGCGTCCCTACAAAACCGCCAATCACACGATAACGATAGTCCATCGCATGTTAACAATCGACCCAGGACGGCCAGCGAAATTGTTTTTACGCCATCGATCTAAAAAGAAGCCATTGGACGGTGATCGCTTGATGAAGAAGCGCAGATGATAATGAAGATGCGTGACGAATAACGCAAATATGACGCGCCAACATACGTTATTGCTCGTGGAAGTTGCCCAAGCGATATCCGTCGATCTTGGAGGCTCGCAATCCAACAGTGATCGGGCACTAGACTTGCACGAAGTTTATTTTGGTACAGAGGGGCACAACCAGCGCACCGGATATTGAGATGAATGGCGAAGATTGAGTGCGGGGGCACAACTAGCACACCATATATCGAGACAAGTGGCTCCGCAGCTGACCAGGAGATCAAGCGCTGACCTTAGATCAATGGTGGAGATTAAGTGCAGGGGCACCAGCCAAAAGGTTTCATTCGTACCACAAGAGCCCCCGTAGTGACGTAATGATGACATATGCAGTAGAATTTGATTGGTCTCCTGACTGTAATTGTGGGCCCTAGGGGTTAAAGGTTAATTTGGTTGAAAGCATTGGATGTTTTATAAAGTCCGAAGGGTTAAAACTTTATAAATATATTTATTTATCAATTTCTTGAAATTGATAAATAAATTAAAAGAAATCATAGAGGTACATAAGGGTAATACCATCCAGGAACACCATTATTTTTGACCCATGGTTTTTAATAAGGGCAAAAACTATATAAAGGAATGAGAATTATGAAGAAGGTAGGGTGTGTGAAAGGGTTGATAATAAAACGAATCTCCTTTGGAGATATCTGTGTAAATAAACCCTAATATATCTGAAGCGATGGTGCACGCGTAAATATAATGATCAGATCGACTAACAAAAGCACGAAGAACATGCGCATGCATAAGGGTGATGAATGAATGAAGCACTCGAAGGAATGTCTGATGGGCGAACTCTATTCTTAACTGAAAATTCTGAATGAACCACTGTCTTAAACAATGGATGAAGTCATGAAGAACTGGCGAATGTCTACTAAAAGAAGACATATGAATCCGAGTAAGTTTTTGTAGATCTGGCCTTCCCTGTAAACATATTAGTGTTACAGGTCTATACAAGAAGAGCATGTATAGATATATGCAGGTCATCTACATTAAAAGAGCATATGACAGTTGGGGTTTCTGAAGATTAATATACACAGAAGGATACATGGGATGTTGAATGCATATATTCTCTAAAGTCTGGATTACTTCTGATGTTTAGGTTATAGTGGTCGAACTGTTCTGTTATGTAGAATTGGGAAAAATATGTTTGTTAATTGAATAAAGGGTTGCATTTAAACTATTTTTTATGAAAGGTGGTCTACAGTGGGTTAGAAGGTTGAAGCCTTCTGTATATAGAAGCTAATGTTATGATCAGGGGGTTGTAGCTCCCTTCTAGGAGAGGCTGGTAAACGAGAGCAGGTTGTAGCCTTCTGCAGGTGGGTGCTTGCGTGTTGGTATAAGTCTGCACCAGCACAGAAATTGTAATATGTTTTCTTTATAATAAAATATTGAAGACAGAGACTTCAGCAGTAGTGGTTTTCTCCTGAATTGGGTTTCCACCTTAAATCCTGGTGTTCTTATGTGTTGCTATGTTTGATGGTTTATACTGTTATTTCTATTCATGCTTACTACTTATCTGATGAATAAATGATGCAATGATTTAAGTAAAGACATGATAAGATATCTGGACATACAAGTTGGATGCTGTAATGTAACATATGGTTTTAAGAGAAAGGAAAACTAAAAATTGTCAGTCAGCTCTAAATACTGATTCACCCCCCCCCCCTCTCAGTATTTTTTTCTCAACAATTGGTATCAGAGCAGGTCCTTCTGAAAATCTTAGCTGCTAGAAGGAAGATCAATCAAGATGAGAAATCAAGATGGAACAGCTTCTATCAGGCCTCCACTCTTCAACGGAAACAACTTAATATTTTGGAAAAAAAGGATGAGGTCCTATCTTCAGTCTCTGGGAGCAGATGTATGGGCTATTGTTGAAGGAGGATATCAATATCCAGCCATAGTACCAACAGATCCAATGGAAAGAAAGAATTATGAAACAAATGCAAAGGCAGTCAATGCTCTATTGGGAAGTCTAACTGAAGCAGAATTTGTCAAAGTCATGCAACTGAATACAGCAAAGGAAATATGGGAAAAAATAATTCTAAGCTATGAAGGTGATGCAAAGGTAAAAAGTGCTAAACTTCAAACTCTTAGAATTCAATATGAGAATCTAAAAATGCTTAATGAGGAAAGCATTGCAAATTTCTTTCTACGTCTTGATGATATTGTAAATCGCATGAGAAATCTGGGAGAAACAATAACTGAATCTACTTTGGTTGAGAAAATCTTAAGATCCCTAACAATAAAATTTGAGTCAAAAGTTTTAGCTCTTGAAGAAAAGCAGGATCTTCAAAATCTTACTGTGGTAAAACTTCATGGCATACTAACTGCATATGAAATGAGAAGAGGAGGACCATCTGAAGTCAAAGAAGCAGTCTTTAGAACTTCTACAAAAGGGAAGGAAGTACAAATAACAGAAGGATCAGGATATATCTCAGAGGAAAATGAGAAAAACTTCATAAAGAAACTTCAACTTGGCACAGGACGGTTCAGAGGTAAGCTTCCTTTCAAATGTTTTGATTGTGGAAGAGTTGGTCAATATGCTGCTAAGTGTCCTTATAAAGAAACACATAAAAAGGGGAAGGAAGTAGCAAGAAGGAATAAAAATCATTTTATCTCTAGAAAGAGTTTCTATACTCATGAAGAAAGTGATGGGTTATTTGATAGTGAGGAAGAATGTGAACAAGATCTTAAACTTCTCATGGCATTTGAAAAAGAATCTAGAGAAGAAAAGGATACTTTTGTGGATGCTCTAGAAGACAGTGATTTTTTTGATGAAAACAATAAACTCAAAATCTGCCTAGAAGAGAGTAAAATAATCATAGAAACTCTGAAAAATCAACTTGAAGAAAAGGAGAAGCACAATGAGAAATTAGAATGTGAAGTAGTAAGTCTAAGGAAAGAAATTGAGAAAGTAAATACTCTGAATCTTAGATTTGCTAAAGGATCTGAAACCTTAGATGAAATTATCAAGGTACAAAGTTCTCCTCTTATAAAGACAGGACTTGCATATACCGGAGAATCTTCTCAGCTTTCAGCACCAAATTATCTAAAAGCAGTTACAGTTGGTTTACAATATGCTGCCACTCAGCAAGGGAATAAAGAATCTTTACAAGTAAAGCATGATCATCTCAATTCAAAGAACACTAACAGGAATGTCTTTCATGGAAACACCAATCAACAAGTAAATTCATATAGAAGATTTTATGATCGCAGAAATTTCTTCTTCAATGGACAATGCTTCTCATGTCACAATTTTTGTCATAAAGTTGTTCAATGTGTTGCATATAAAACCATCATGACAAGAGAAGCAAGAAAGAAAAGGATTGATATTGAAACAAAGAAGAATACTTATAACAACTTTTCTCCTCTTCAAAATGAAGTTGAATGTGCTTACTGCAATAACTTTGGCCATAAAGAATCTGAATGCAGAAGCAAAGTTCAGCTAAAAGAACATTTTCCTTCAAGCTCCAAAGTATGGAAAAAGAAGGAATTACAGGTTGAAAATTGTGGCATAGCATTATTTGCAGAAGATGAAGAAAACCAATGGTACATTGATAGTGGATGCTCAAGACACATGACAGGTGATAAAGACAAACTTCTTGCATATAGTGCTCTAGAAAAGGAAAAGAAGGTTACATTTGGAAATGATAATCCTGCGGTCATTAAAGGAAAAGGGTCTGTTTTTCTAAAAGAAAATGTGAAAGCTAATGAAGTCACGTATGTGGATGGATTAAGGCATAACTTGTTAAGTGTAAGTCAAATGTGTGATCAAGGAACTGAAGTTGTCTTTAGTTCAAAAGAATGTGTGGTTCGTGATCTTGATACAGGTAAAGAAATTATAAAAGGGAAAATAACTCCAAACAACCTATATATATTGAAGAACTACAAAGAACAATGCTATTTGAGTAAATCTTTAGAAAATTGGCTGTAGCATAGAAGGTTGGGGCATCTGAGCTTCTCCCAAATCAACAAATCAAGCAGACTTAAAGTTGTTCGTGATCTTCCCAATATTTCTCTACCCGAAAATATCATATGTAAATCCTGCCAATTCGGTAAGCAAACCAGAGTACAATTTAATGCCAAGGAAGGATCATCAAGCAAGCCTCTTGAACTCATCCATATAGACATATGTGGACCTATGAGGAAAATGTCACCACGTGGTGAAGAATACTATATCTTATTCATTGATGACTTTTCTAGAATGTGTTGGATTGGGTTGCTTAAACACAAAGATGAAGCATTTGAGAAATTTCAGATCTTCAAAGCACTAGTTGAGAATGAATTAGATCTAAAAATCAAGTGTCTCAGATCTAATCAAGGAGTAGAATATACATCAGATGAATTTCTTGAATCTTGTGAACAACATGGCATAAAAAGACAGTTTTCTGTAGCTGGAACTCCATAACAAAATGGTGTTGCAGAAAGAATGAATAGAACAGTTCAACAAATGGCTAGAGCTATGTTGGATGATTCCGGAACACCTGACACATTTTGGGGAGAAGCAGCACATACAGCAGTAAACATTCTCAACAAGGCACATGTTCGTGTAAATAGTGATAAAACTCCATATGAACTCTGGTATGGTAACCCTCCCACTATAAAGCATTTTAGAATTTTTGGAAGCAAATGCTTCATCAAGAATAATGATGAAAAACTTGGCAAGTTTGAACCCAGAGTAGATGAAGGGATGTTTCTTGGATACTTCTCTAGGGGTAGGGCCTATAAATGTTACAATAAAAGACTTCGAAATATTGTTGAATGTATTGATGTTGTTATTGATGAGTCTTTTGCAGCTCCAAAAGAAGAAAAACAAACTACAGATGAAGATGATGATGACACATATCCTTCTATATCAAATAGTAATGATACAAACAATGAACCCAGTGAAGAACCTGAAGATATTTTGTCTGAAAAGGCTCCCTCCAGATATGTTCAAAAGAATCATCCAGAATCTCAAATTTTGGGAGAAAAGGGATCAGGTGTACAAACAAGAAGAACTCTTATGGGATCTTCTAGCAATCTGGTATTTCTGTCCACTATTGAACCTCACAGTGTTAGTCAAGCTAGCAAAGATGACTTTTGGATTCAAGCCATGAATGAAGAGCTTGATCAAATTGAAAAGAATCATACTTGGGAAATAGTACCAAGACCTCATGACAAAAATGTGATTGGAACTAAATGGATATTCAAAAAAAAGTTAAATTAGAATGGGCATGTTATAAGAAATAAAGCTAGACTTGTTTGCAAGGGGTATGCTCAACAAGAAGGTATAGACTTCGAAGAAAATTTTGCTCCTGTAGCTAGACTTGAAGCCATAAGAATGTTTCTTGATTTTTCAAGCTTCCAACAATTCAAAGTTTATCAAATGGATGTTAAATCTGCTTTTCTCAATGGTGATCTGGAAGAAGAAGTTTATATAGAACAAGCAGAAGGATTCATTTTTGGAAATGATGAAAAACTTGTTTGTAGACTTAAAAAGGCTCTATATGGTCTCAAACAAGATCCAAGGGCATGGTACTATCGTCTTGACAAATATCTTCATCAACAAGGATTTTCAAAAGGGTCTCCTGATAGCAAATTATACACAAAAACTGAAAATGACAAACTATTGATTGTGGTTGTATATGTTGATGATATCATCTTTGGAAGTAATAAAGAGTCTATGAGTCAAAAATTTTCTTCTGATATGCAAAAAGAATTTGAAATGTCTTTTCTTGGGGAACTAACATTCTTTCTTGGCTTGCAAGTGCAACAAGCAACAGATGGCATATTATTATCACAAGAAAAATACCTCAAGCAAATCCTGAAGAAGTATGGCATGGAAGATTGCAAACCTGTAAGTACACCAATGATAACTGGATGTAATCTCAGTTCTAATGATGATTCCCCCACATTGAATCAACCAGAATACAGATCTATGATAGGAAGTCTACTGTATCTCACTGGGACAAGACCAGACATCATGCATGCTGTTGGGATTGTTGGAAGATTCCAAGCTAATCCAAAAGAGTCTCATGTTCAGGCTGTGAAAATAATATTCAAATATCTACAGGGAACTCAAGAATTTGGACTATGGTATCCAAAGAATGCTGATCTTACTCTTCATGCATACACTGATGCAGATTGGGCTGGAAGTGTTGATGATCGGAAAAGCACTAGTGGTGGTGCATTCTATATGGGGCCCCGGTTAGTATCTTGGTTTAGCAAGAAGCAAAGCTCCATTGCCTTATCTACAGCAGAAGCAGAATATGTGGCTGCAGCGTCATGTTGCACTCAACTTTTTTGGATGATGCAAACCCTACAAGATTTTCAAATCAAATGTTCACCCCCTATCTCCATTATGTGTGATAATACAAGTGCCATCAGTATCTCAAACAATCATGTTATGCATTCCAAGACCAAGCACATTCCCATCAAATATCACTTCTTACGAGAACAAGTGCTTGAGAAAAAGGTGAAATTAGAATATGTGTCCTCCAAAGAACAAGTTGTTGATATATTTACCAAACCTCTACCCAGGGAAGCGTTCGAATATCTCAGAGAGCAACTGGGAGTAGTCTCTGCCATGCAGAGGATCAGGTCTACTTAATTATAGAAGACTAAATTGGTTGTGAGGTGTTGTTGGGCATCTCTGTTTGCACAGTCTAAGGGGGAGCATTGGTCATATGAAAAGGATGCACTGTTGGCCTTCATAAGTTATCTTGCTATATTATGAAAAGGTAGTATGATCTCAGGGGGAGCTTGGCCTTTGCCATTGATGTCAAAGGGGGAGGAAAAGCAACAAAGGGCTTCTATAAGAAAATCAGCGGAAGAATATTGCCATCAATGCCAAAGGGGGAGATTGTTGGAAATATTGTCATTGATGGCAAACGATATGGCAAAGGAAACAGAGCTGCAGTATCAGTCAAGGAAATAGGGACAAAGAGGTTAGAAATCATGTGTATGATTGAGTTCTGGTGATACTCTGTCCCTATGCATGCGCGAGAATGTTTGACTCTACAGTTATGTACTCCGTCCCTGTGTTAATTTATATATCTACTATATGTACTTCAGTCACGGCTCAGTAAAGTGAATCTGCATAATGGATGGGATTAATGATGCTCTGGTTTTGTAAGTTGTTCGAAGAACCAATGTTAATACGATCGACAGTGGAGTTATATATACAATCATTGAATATATGATATGAACCTCGGTGACTGAGAGTATGGAAGGTCTAACGATGCAGTGGTAAGTAGGGATAGATTTGTGCTTTTGTATACGATATCGGGTTGATGGTACAATGAGCCATGGACGCACTCTGTATATGCAGGACACATTATATATATATATATATATATATATATAACCGGAGGAAGAATACTTAAATCAAAGTTTTGCTTTAGATATGGTGCAGTTAATAAATAAGCGGAACCTTGGTTAATTACACATAAAGGGTAGAATTCATATATATACATGAAAACGGAACCTAGAGTGGAGAACAGAACTGTGACCAAGAGGAACAGTGACGGCGGGTTGGAGCAAAACCGTGGGTTATTTCGCACCACCTTTCATCGATACGTGGTATTTCGTGGATTGGCATCGATTCCATAGAGGTGTTGCCACACATCCCTACAAAACTGCCAATCGCACGATAACAATAGTCCATCGCACGTTAACAATCGACCCAAGACGGCTAGCGAAATTGTTTTTACGTCGTCGATCTAAAAAGAAGCCATCAGACGGTGATCGCTTGATGAAGAAGTGCGGACGATAATGAAGATGCATGACAAATAACTCAAATACGATGTGCCATCACGTGTTATTGCTCGTGGAAGTTTCCCAAGCGATATCCGTCGATCTTGGAGGCTCGCAATCCAACGGTGATCGGGCACTGGACTTGCACGAAGTTTATTTTGGTACGGAGGGGCACAACTAGCGCACCAGATATCGAGATGAATGGCAGAGATTGAGTGCGGGGGCACAACTAGCACACCAGATATCGAGACAAGTGGCTCCACAGCTGACCAGGAGATCAAGCACTGACCTTAGATCAATGGTGGAGATTAAGTGCGGGGGCACTAGCCAAAAGGTTTCATCTGTACCACAAGAGCCCCCGCAGTGACATAATGATGACATACGCAGCGGAATTTGATTGGTCTCCTGACTGTAATTGTGGGCCCTGGGGGTCAAAGGTTAATTTGGTTGAAAGCATTGGATGTTTTATAAAGTCTGAAGGGTTAAAAATTTATAAATATATTTATTTATCAATTTCTTCAAATTGATAAATAAATTAAAAGAAATCATAGAGGTACGTAAGGGTAATACCGTCTAGGAATACCATTAGTTTTGACCCATGGTTTTTAATAAGGGCGAAAAATATATAAAGGAATGAGAATTATGAAGAAGGTAGGGTGTGTGAAAGGGTTGATAAGAAAATGAATCTCCTAAGGTAGGGTGTGTGAAAGGGTTGATAAGAAAATGAATCTCCTTTGGAGATATCGGTGTAAATAAACCCTGATATATCTGAATCGACGGTGCACGCGTAAATATAATGATCAGATCGACTAACAAAAGCACAAAGAACATGTGCATGCGTAAGGGTGATGAATTAATGAAGCACTCGAAGGAATATCTGATGGGCAAACTCTGTTCTTAACTGAAAATTTTGAATGAACCACTGTCTTAAACACCAGACGAAGTCATGAAGAACTGGCGCATGTCTGCTAAAAGAAGACATATGAATCCGGGTAAGTTTTTGTAGATCTGGCCTGCCCTGCAAACATATTAGTGTTATAGGTCTATACAAGAAGAGCACGTATAGATATATGCAAGTCATCTACATTAAAAGAGCATATGACAGTTGGGGTTTCTGAAGATTAATATACACAGAAGGATACATGGGATGTTGAATTCATATATTCTCTGAAGTCTGGATTACTTCTGATGTTTAGGTTACAGTAGAATTGCGCAAAATATGTTTTTTAATTGAATAAAGGGTTGCGTTGAAACTTTTTTTGATGAAAGGTGGTCTGCAGTGGGTCAGAAGGTTGAAGCCTTCTGTATATAGAAGCTGATGTTATGATCAGGGGGTTGTAGCTCCCTTCCAGGAGAGACTGGCAAACAAGAGAAGGTTGTAGCCTTCTGCAGGTGGGTGCCTGCATGCTGGTATAAGTCTGCGCCAGCACAGAAATTGTAATATGTTTTCTTTATAATAAAATATTGAACACAGAGACTTCAGCAATGGTGGTTTTCTCCCGAATTGGGTTTCCACCTTAAATCCTGGTGTTCTTATGTGTTGCAATGTTTGATGGTTTATACTATTATTTCTATTCATGCTTACTGCTTATCTGATGAATAAATGATGCAATGATTTAAGTAAAGACATGATAAGATCTCTGGACATACAAGTTGGATGTAGTAATGTAACATATGGTTTTAAAAGAAAGGAAAACTAAAAATTTTCAGTAAGCTCTAAATACTGATTCACGCCCCCCCCTCTCAGTATTTTTTTCTCAACATGGAGTTTAATGCCATGGTCATGGATAAGGACATAGTTTGGAGAGGGTGGTTAGCACCACAACGGTTATCTGTTGCATTCACATCCCCAGTGGTGATATTTAAATGTCGCGGTTACCATTATGGGTAGTGAGGCTAGCCTCTCGCTGATGGTCCTCACTCCCAACGTGGTGATTGTTATGTAGAATTGTGTATTACAGATAGAACACACTTCTCTAGATAAGTGCTAATCTAGAACAATAGGTTAAAGATGACTAATTTTCCTAACTAAGAGAAGACACACAAAATGGATTAGAGGCTTACTTGGAATCCAAGCACTTCCAAGTGACTCCTTCTGTCGCTTTCGTTGTAGCTTCAAATTCCAGTGACTGTGAAAAATATTTCCTGCAAGAATTAAAACTAAACAACAGAAGATAGCAATAATACATATGTCTATTCAACTTAGTTAGCTAAATCAGTAAAGCATAAACCAATACATCAACTAAAATCTTTAAATATGGAAAATCAAAGCCAATACATATGCATATAGGGAAAATTAAGTTGTACTCTTTATTAAAGAATAGAAGGGGAGGTTACAACCAAGTGACTGATTTGAAGTGACCATCACCAACAGCATCCCAACCTCATCATAGTATAAATCTCTCCAGCATCTTGTTACACAAATCTTCTCCTCAATTGAAAATTCATCAGCATTTCTCTACTCAAATTATTCCCCTTTAAGCACTAGGATCTATGCTCAATTTATAGAGATCCTGAAGGTAGTTTTACAATCATTGAATTTCCACTAATAGGAAAGACATGCTCCCAATCTTGTAGATGTCAAATGGACACATGGTTTTGAAGTTTGACACATGTGAACTCTTCTAGAAGGCACTGGCCAAGTGGAGATTCCAGAACAATGAGAATATTTCACCCAATGTGACCAATGCACCTGTGAATGTCAGAAAGTGCTTTGTAGAGCAGCCTTGCATGGGGCTACTTGCATATGCAACACACTTAGTCCCTTTAGAGGCAGCGTTGGCGAGCTCCCATATGGTATATAATAAAATTCAAATCTTGGAAACCTTTTCTTGATGAAAGTCATGTATGATTTGTCTTATTCTTCAACTTAGGACATATAACAACTGAAATGATAGGGGATGATAGACGTTATTCATTGGTCCTGGAGATGATGTCCAGTTAACCAGGTCATTGGGAATGGTGCCCAAATTGACCTATAACAATTGGCCCCTAAAGCATGAAGTCAGAATAATAATAATAACATTTTGATTGAGATGCTTTACACTGTGATGAGCTGGAGATGAAGTGGAGTGGTCACCTACATCAATCTTACCATACATTACATCATGATATATCCTCTTTGATCATAATTGTTGAGGGTAGGCATTCCCATGTTTAGCACAAAAAAAATCTAATAACATGTACATAATTCAGAAAGTCATCTACATTGGAATGTTGTTGAATATAGAGACACCTATAGATATAGGCCCATGTTCGGATGAAAATCTATATGTAAGTTCATCGTACAGATGATGTGTACAAAAATTCTGAAATTGCAGCCTAGATGGTTGAAACTAGATCCGGGGTCTTGTTATCTCGTTCACTCGATCATTCGGGTACAAGTATAGCCATGAGAATATATGATTTGTAGTCGAACATGGTAAGAAATCATTTGATTACCAGGCAATAATGCGAGCTGTTAAAAAATGCGAGAGAACCACCATTGATGTCAATGGCCCTCAAGGTACTGCAGTACACTTTGTAAGGCGTGAATAGATGATTTGATCTCGAATGGAAAACAAAATATTTCGGCCAAAATTCTGGAAGCAAGGATCTTGTCGATGTTGTAACAAACCTCATGGTACTGGAATTTGATTTTTCTAAGTGAATTTCCTGGATATTTATTTGTCATCGACAAGAATTCACCTTATTACGAAATGGAAGTTACTCATTTTGAAGACAAGGGTATGACTTGGTATAGAAATCTTCAGGTATGACGGTCATGAGAATGAAGGTTTATGAGTATTGCAGAAGGATGATTATTCACTAGATGATTTCTCTGGAACATATTGGCGACACTTAGATGAGTTGGTAGCATTGACCCAAAGCTGAAGTGAAGGTATGATGAACCATAGGTATGAATGAACCATCAAGAAGATTACCCAACCCAAAAAGGTCACATACATCGAGTGAAGGAAGTGTCATGCTCAAGAGTGACCTGCTACTGTAAAATTTCTTGCTTACTTTCCCAAATTTTCCTTTTCATTTGACGACCAATACCTCTTTATTTTTTAACAAGCTTGAGGAGGACAACATTTTCTTGATCTATAATTCAACCCTTCGGGCAAATAAAGTATCGCTATTTAATAATTTAACGAGTCTAGTGATGAATGAAACTTGATTCTTGCCATGATTGACAAGCCCATCACTATTTTATGTTTTAATGAGCTTAACGACAGTGATAGCCCGATCCTTTTTCATATTTAGAGAGTCTGAAAAAGAGGATGAAAGAGAACTTCATAAGTACATTTTCATAAATTTGTCACTCAGATCTAAAAAATTGTAAAATGATATCTAAGAGAACCTCTTTGGTCATGTTTAACCAAGGTATTCCTTTTTCGTAAATAATATATCTCAATCCAGAAAAGGTTATGAGCTTGAAAAGACAAGTGCTCGACAATATTTTGACATTATCAGAGTCTGAAAAGATTTGAAAGAAGACTCCAGATGTTCCTTTTTCGTTATTATCGAAGCTCGAAAAAGAGATAAAAGTGTGCTTCAAATCCTTTTTCATTTTTAACAAAGTTCAAAAAATAAGGAGGAAAAGTATGGTTTGTGGTCAAGTCATTATTTGAAATAAATTTGCACTGCTAATATGTTCATTAGTTGTATTTCCTATTCAGAACAACATCAAATGGATTAAAAATACCTGTTTCATGATAATAACATAATAAAACTATAGTCATAGCAATAAATTTAACTTGAAAATAATTGAATGACTATAAAAAGTAGTTTTACTATTCATTTTTACCATTCCATAGCTACCAATTTCATTTTGGAGCTCTGAACCTAATTTTTCCCTCGAAATTTAGTCGTTGATTGCGATTGTTTCTCTGGACAGATTTTGTTGTCGTTTGATCCAGGTTAGTGCCATGAAACTTCTCTTTCCTTCAGTATTCATTTCATTTCCAATTTATGCAAATTTTTAGGGTTTTAAGGCCCCTAGGATAAATTTCACCCAAAAAAAGGGCAACGCACCCTTGAACGTTGAAATCTGCATTGCATAACAAGTACAGTGAAAGCTACTTGCACATGCAACACATTGTCTCTTGTTAGGGAGTGCGTTGGGCGCAATCTAAGTTTTAGTTTTTCATGCCATGCCCAAAATTTTCCTAATTTTTTGAAATGAATGGAATCTAATGGATCTTATGGTTGTATTTTAGGTTTCCTCGAATTATAATGACGATTACATGGATGGAAAGAGAACATGAAGAATAGGATATAATTTCCTTGAATGACCTGGGTATAGTAAGAGCCCTAAGAGAATGTGGACTGCTAAATTACTTTCGGCTGTCAAGGATGAGGCAACCAATAGAACACTTGGAGTTCTTAGTTCGAGCATGGGATCCAACTATAGAGGCATTTCATATTAAGAACCAAGTGGTTCCCATAACAGTTGAGGATGTGTATTTTCTCACAGGTTTATCGAGGAGAGGTTTTCCCATTTCACTCTTAGGGTCTTCTCTAAGTGGAGAGGCTATCGGAGATTATATTTTGTAGTATTTCTATGGAGGGGTAGAACCTATAAAATATGGAAACATAAATATCCATAATGTTAGAGATTTTCCTTTGAGAACTATCCTTTTCACGATCGTAAAACTAGCTGGCACCGTTACACTACATGTAGCGAACAGATCGTATATGCAGTATGTGCTTGAGTGTATGGAGCCAAAAATATTCAACTGGTTTGAAGCTGTTCTATCTTAGATAAAGGAACAACTGAATAAAGCAAAGGGAGGAAAGAAGAAAAATTTCAGTTCTGGTCCAATCCTTGTATCATTTATCTTGGAACAGATTCCACTGATGCAACCACAACATGTGACACTAGATATACCTAGTCCTAGAGATTCGAGGATGCAGAGATGGGTAGAACTCATGGGTCGGCATGCTGGCCAATCTACCATAGTGTTCTCAACTGCATTCTTTGCCTGGTTCTAGCAATAGATTGTCACCATCGATGAGTATGCATATGCAGGCATTGATTTCCAAGGAGATCCAAATTTAGCATTACCAGAAGGCGCTTAGTGGGGTGCAATAGGTAAGAATGTTTTGACCATGTTTTTTTATTTTCCTAAGGTTTATACAATTTTTTTGTATTTTGATGTTTCCCTAAGACTAAAATAAATGTTTGATGTAATGCAAATGTTGGTCGAGTTCAACCAGTAGAGGACCCATAGCTTAAAGAAGATGTGCCAGCAGGAAGGGCTATCGGGAGAGCAGTCCTTTAGGACCTTGATATGGTTGAGACTCTGATTGAGCTACGCCAACACATAGAGGGGTTGAACTTCGGGATTCTAGATTTTCGGATTGAAGAGCTACCCATGTGTCTACAGCGACACACTATTGGGGTTCCTAACTGTTGGATGCGGTTGCTGCGTAGGATAGCTAGATCCATAGCATGTTACCATGAGCATCACTAGTTTACTTTTGACATTTTTCATACATTTTGAGTTTAGATGACCAATGTGTCTTGGGAATTTTTTTTTGTAAAAACCTATAACTATATATCTATATGATTTCAGATTTTTCCTATGTTTATTGTGCAATCCTATTCAATGATGTGAATTTTTTCTTTACATTTGTTGCAAATGTATGTCTAAAACTTGATTAGCTAATGAATCAGTTAATATGTTCAAATTTCTGGAAATGTATTGATATCGAATAAAATCAAAGTGTCTTTCCAAAAGCTGAACTCTTAGGAACAAACGATGCCGTGTTGGATTTATAACAGTATAAACACTAGTAAGTTGTAATACCACAAGTTGTGATTCTAAGCTTATGATTATGCAGTTAATATCAAATGAAATGGCATTAGAGAGAAGTTTAATCAATTTTCTATACTAAATGATATTTTTCATCGATCTACCAATACAAATCCCTTGAAAACTCACTAACTCACTGTTCGGAGTGAAAATGGCCCATGCTACAGAGGATATATTTTGCACGACTAGCACCATCAGCGTATCCAAAAAAAGGTTCCAATGATTCAGAAATCTGCAATAAAATGTAAAGTGGATTACTAATGTCAAGAAAACTATAAAAACAAATTAAGACAGTGAATGCGAATCAACAACATATATATACAATATAATACAAAAAATTACTACGCTCATGATTAATCATAGTAACGTTTCAGATACAACCCATTTCTGGGCTGCGCCAATGGAATTCAATCGTAATCTACCAACTCATAGGCACACTTAGCAAGAAATCTTTTGACAATATAGGGGCCATGCCATAATGGATCAAATTTTCCTGTACCTATAACATCAGCGTCTTGATCATAAATAAGGACCAAGTCACCCTCTAAGAAGATATGAGGGTGGACATTTTTGTCGTATTATGCCTTCATATGTCTCTTATGTGCTTTGTTGGCCATTTGGGCTTCACAACGTGTTTCATCAAGATGGATGAGGTTAAGGAGATGTGCTTCTTCTTCTGAGGTGTCAGGTAACAAGTCGATCGCAATTTTTAACGATGGTATTTCACATTGGATAGATAAGATAGACTCTATACCATACACCAATTGAAATGGAGTAAATCCAGTTTTGTTTCTCATCGAGGTTTGATACACCCACAAGGCGGAGTACAGGATCAAATGCCAGTTTCTTTTACGAACTCCTATCATACGTTGAAGCATATGTTTAAGAATTTTGTTGATAGCTTCAACTTGTCCATTTGACTGTGGATAATAAGGAGTATAATTATCATGTGACAATCCTAAATTAGCAATCAATTCAGACATCATGTGGTTGCGAAAATGTTTCCCATGATCTATAACTATAGCCTGTGGGACCCCAAACCGTGCAATAACATGATTAAAGAAAAAAATGTAGTTTTCTGTCCTATGTTGTTGAATGTAGGCATCGCTTTGGCCTATTTGGAAAAGTAGTCTACTGCGACAATAATATAACCATGAACGCCCCCCACCCGATGAACAAGGGTTATAGTTCATGAAGTCAATTCCCCATTTCGAAAATGGTCCCACAGAGACAACATGATGCATTTGCACTGGCGGTTTGCGTAATTTACGATAAAAAATTTGGCACGCATGACAACTTCTGACCATGATAATACAATTGTGAAATATGGTAGGCCAAAAGTAACCAATGTGGAGTATCTTCTATGTGGTATCATATCCAGATAAATTTCCACCACAATCCCTAGCATGACAACCATTTAACACTTTTTCGGCCTCCTCTTGAGTGAGGCACCTTCTTAAAATTGTATTGACACCATGATGATAAAGTGAATCACCGACGATCAAATAATCTTTGGCTTGGTATCGAATATGTCATTGTTTAGAGTGAGAGGTATCAGGTCGAAAAATTTTATTTTTGAGATAAATGATAAAATCCTCATACCAAGGATTGGATGATCCGATCAAAAACAGAGATTTGTTAGGAATTGATGGTTCTGACCTAGTTGTAGTGCTATCAGAGGGGAGGTCACAAAGAAGCTCATCCAAAACTAAAGACTTCTTTGACTTGGATTTGATGAATTCCAAATGAAATTCTTACAAAATGACAATCCATTTTGAATATTTTCCCCCCAGCAAGTGACGTGATAAGATAAAAGTCATGGGGTTGCAATCCGAAATGATAGTAGTTTTTCAGAGCAGGATATAATGGCGAAATATTTGGACAGCTTGAACAACCGCCAAGGCAATATTTTGTATGTATGAATACTTAACTTCCATATCATTGAGATTATGACTCAAATAATAAATTGGATGTTCTATCCCTTCTTCTACTTGGACCAATACCATAACAATGGTCATTTCAGCTGTGACGATATATAGGATATAATCACTTTGATAATTTGGGGGATACATTAATGACGCCTGGACAAGAGTATCCTTAACAACATCAAAAGAAGCTTGAGAAACTTGGTCCCAATGGAAGGGAACCCATTTTTTCAAAATTCTAGTAAATCCTTTAGCCATTTCAGCGTATTTGGGTATGAACCTCCTTAGGAAGTTAGCCTTTCCTTGAAGTTTCTGTATCTGAAGTAAATTTGATGGCATAGGCAAATCAAGAATGGCTTGAACCATCAATGGGTCTATTTAAATTCCTTCTTTTGAGATGATGAATCCAAGAAAACGACCAGAAGCAACACAAAACACACATTTATGTGGATTGAGGGGAATTTTGTAGTGTCGGTAGCTTAAAAAGATGTCTCTCAAATGCATCAGGTGATCAGTCCAATTTCATGAATGCGCTGGTAAATCATCCAGATATGGTTGAACAATGTTCTTGATGTCATTAAAATCATAATCCATTGCTCTTTAAAAATTTTCTCCAAAGTTCTTTAAACCAAATGAAAATTTCCTATAAGTGAATGTGTCCCAGGACAGATGAATGTTGTCTTATGTTGATCTCCTGGGTGGATATTGATTTGATTATAGATGGAAAAACCATCCATGAATGAAATGATTTCTCATCCAGCACAATCATCAATGATCTGGTCGATAAAGGGAGTAGGATAGTTGTCCTTTGGACATGCAAAATTGACATCCCGATAATCGACACACACTTTAATGGTTTGTTGTTTTTCATAACAAGAACGGTATTGGATATCCACTTAGTTAGTGGAACAGGGTAAATGAAACCAGCACACAAACGTTTTTAAACTTCTGTTTTGATGGCAACAACCTTCTTTGGATGAACCAGATGAAGGCGTTGACACATCGGTTTGACATCACATATTAATAGTGTGTTCAACAATCCTAGTATCTATGCCTGGAATTTCCTCATAAGACCAAGAAAATACGTCACGAAATTCACGAAATAGAGAGTGATATGTTTCGAGTTCTGATGGAGAACAAGACACACTGACATCAATATTTTCTACAATCCCTGGTTTAGTCAAAATATTGATAAGAATGGTTTCTTCAATATTTGACAGATTTTGCTCAGAATCAGGAAAAGAATTCGAAAAGAAATTTTTGATCGATGGGTGATATAGTTCATTAATATAATTTTCTTCATAATCAGGAAGATGGGAATGATGGTGATAATATTCCCATGGTTCTCCTTCTGACATCATTGCTTCCAAAATATTCTCATATGCCAAGAAAGTTTTGAAAAAGGATAAGATGGAGTACCAAAATCTAAGGAACGATCAACCCAAACAATCGACGATGTTGATTTCGGATTCGCCGCCTAATCCAGATAAATTGATTGCTATGCCAGCTCAATAGGGCTGAGCGACAAAAACTCATGCAAAGTAACAATTTCAGAATCACCCGTACTCTCCCTTAAGCTAGGTAGAGTGGAAGAGATCATGTAGCAGGTCTCTATACTTGCAATTTCTGCCAACTTCGCAGGCGGCGGTAATGCAAAGGTTCCCATTAAAGTGGAATCCTTTAAGAGTCCTACACCAATGTTTTGAAGTGCTAGTTGGGGTGTGTGAACGAACGGAATGCTTCCAGTTACCTGCAAAGCGGAGGCAAATAAGGATAGTTGATTTTTGACTATGATAGTACCTTTATATGGAAAGGCAATCATTCTAAAATATGTAGAAACAATTGCAGTCATAGCATATACCCATAGCCTTCCAAGTAGAATATTTTAGTCAAGTAGTCCATCAAAAACTTCGACATCAACATTCACTGTCTTGCCTCCTAGTTAAACATGCAGGTTATTAATAATACCACAAGGTTTATATGTACGTCCATGGAAAGCCTTCAACGTCATTGATGATTGTGATAAGCGTGGTGAGCCAAGTGACTTCCAACAGTTTAGAGACATAATGCACGTAGATTCTCCCTCATCAATAATAGTACAATGAACAAGGTGATTGAGAACATGTACTTGTATGGAGAATGCCAATTCTGCTAGTAGTCGCGGCACATAGCTTGTATGATTAAAGACGATGAGATTAGAATCAGTCAGATCAATTCCACCAATAGTTGTCAATAAAGTCTATTTTTTGGGAGGGACAATTTTGTAATACCTCAAGGGCAGACATAGTTGAAGGGGATTGAGCCAATTCTTCAACTATATTATAATTTTGTGCAGCTATTGCTCGAGGATTATATGTCGATCTATGAACGACTCCCTTTGGTGGCTTAATCGTCAATTCAGGAATGGCAGTAGGCGGTACTATTTATGTAGATGGATTCATAGTCAGGGTAGTAGGTTGATCAGTAGCATGACTAGCATAATATTTATTCCACGTTGACACCAAAATATCTGTTGAAGGTTTTGTGGCAGATAAAATTAACACTTGGGAACTAGGAGGTGGATCCGTAGCAACCATATTTGTATCTTGATTAGGAAATGGGTCTGTCAACAAAACTGATGTATGAGAAGTTTTAATGATTTTTGAGACTTCAACGTGGTGAGGAAAATCCCTAACAAATTGTTCCTCATTACAGATTATGCATCGATAATGAGGTTTCCTTGGTCCAGACGATTGATCAAATGATCTATCCTGTAGGTTAGAAGTTTTCCTTTTCTTGTTTATCCCTTTTTTCTTACTTTCGAGTTGCTTGTCACTTTTTCCTTTGTCAAATGACATGACATTAATTTTGGAAGAAGGAGCAGGATCATTCACAGTAGTATGATGTGTGCTTGCAGTACCAGTCAAGCTGTCTCTAGCATGAGAGTCCTTTTGAGGAGGAATAGTAAAATTAGATCACAGCACATTAGGAATATTTTCATAGAGCATGCTAGACTGAGTATAAATCAAGTCTAAATATTGGGCATGAGAAATAACCTACTCTTCAGTGACCACGGCACCCTTAGCCACATCCTTAGTTATAGATGGTAACAGGGACTTAATGAACCACTCAGCAAGGAGCTGATCAAGAACAAACGTCTTAACCATTCGACGACGACGATGCCATTCATGAATATGGTCAGAGATGTGAGTAGCAGTAGTCTGTTACAAATTGGTCAAGAGTTCTATTCCAGTTTCATATCGTATGGGTAACTGGAAATGAGTCAAAAATACAGTAGCTAGGGTAGTGAAATTGTCAAAAGAAGCTCTAGGTAATTAAATGTATCATTTTGCAGCCGGAACTGTGAGCATGCGCTGGAAAAGACGTAGTCGAATATAATCATCATTCAGGGAGTTTGATGAACACCATAAATGATATGTCATAACATGAGTCGATGGATCTTCGCTAGGGTTTCCATTGAAATTAGGAATATCCGAGGGTAATTTGTGAGGTATCACCGACCACCAAGGAGCATAGCTGATTAGATCATTTCTTAGCCGATTTAAATCTGGTAAATCTAAATTTGCAACAAAAGGCAACTTTCTATTAAGGTCAGGTTGAGCGTATCAACAGTATGATGGAATTGCTTGAGAAATAGGTCTTTGATCACCAGCATAAGGAATCTGCTGCTGGTAACCCAGATAGGGGTTGTTTTGATAAGCAAACATTTGCGAAGTCTGTTGACCAAAACTTGGATATGATACTTGTTGAAATGAAGTTTGAGGCATTTGCACCTGAGGCTGCCAAGGGTTCTATCCACCAATGTTATAACCCAAATTAGGATAACTTGGATTCAATTGAGGATAATTATAACTTGGTTGTGGCCGTGACATCCCATAAAATGGTAAACCAGCTTGTGAATAAATAATTCTAGGTACAGGTTGTTTTTGTAAGTTAACCGGAGGATTTGGGTTTTGTGGACCCAATACGTGAGAGTATTGAGTGGAAGGACCTGTTTTAAAAGGTTTTTGTACAAAATTTTGATTCTGTAACAAGGGTAATGATGTATTAACAAGTGGAAAATATGTGGGTGTAATAGGTTGAACTAGTTGATACGAGTGAACAACCATTTGTGGTTGGATAGGTAGAGTGGGCTACCATTGACAAACATTCAATTCGACATTAGCTTGAACAAGAAGTGACTCAGTACTGTCATAGTGGGTGACCAAGGGTTGCCCCCCAGCATAAGGAGGAGAATAGGATGGAAAATATTGTTCACCAAATGTTGGAAGTCTAGTTCATATATGACTAGAAGGAATAGACCCAGAAGGACCGACTTGATATTTCCCTGATGATGTGTATAAAGAATCAAACCATTCAGTACTAATTATAGGATTTCCAATTAAAATATTGGATGATGACATTGGTAAAGTCCATGGTCTTGAAGATGCACCAGAGAAAATTATAGATAATGATTTATAACCTGATGGAACCATATGGCCACCATGGAAATATGACTCTGGTGAAGGTTGTGAACATCGACGATGTAGCGAGGGCAGGCACTGATGTAATTGGAAAAAATGGCCCAACCGAAGATGTTGGTTCAAGCATGGTTACTTGACCAAAATTATAGCCTTTTGAATCGACGGGAGATTGAAAAGAAACAGGATCAACAAAATAAGAGGGTGTGGATTGAGGAAAAGACTCATACAGGTAAAGGTCCTCTCCAAAATGGGTTGGAGTTAAAAGTGTCTCGTCTTGTGGGATTTCTTCAATCGTAATTAAACCAGGTGGAAGTATTTCATCATCAGGCCCAAAGTCTATATCAGGAGGTTGATTGTGTGATATGGGAGATTCAATGGCTATAGCAATTCGTGGGATGACCAAGGTAGGAACAACTTCCAGTTGTTCGACTTCTGGATTCAGATGTTCTTGCAATGAAGAGACACAATCTGGATCAATTTTGGGTTGAGAAACATCAGGTCCAGGAGGTATGGTCTCACTAATTGGATGGATCGTGACCACAGGTAGCTGTGAAGACTCCATCTCAATAATATTAGACGAACCAGGATGTGTAGAAACAACTTGAGCTAACTCTAGTTTATGGAAAGTTGATGTTTCACCAGAGGTATGAATTGTACTTGATTTGACAGATTATGATCACATTCACCTACCAGAAGTAACGTCTAGTGGTAACGGTGGTTTTAAAGATAATCTATGCGAACGACAAGGGAAATGATTTTGTTCTTCCACGATTACAGATTTATTTTAACAAAAAAACAAATAAAAAAAATAGTTTAATGTTAGGTAAAAGGTTTACCAAGAAACTTTGAACTGCAGAATCCCTCCTAGTGAACCAAGAAGTACGGGCAGGAAATCTCCCCAAATGATGTGTTCGGTGTATCACAATTTACAAGGCGGCCGACTCGATTCACTATGGATAGATAACACTTAAAATTTGTCCTCCCAAATATACCCGAAGGTACGTGGAGGCCCAAGTCCATATTAGTGTTGTCTGATGCGAAACCGCATAGTGAGAGCACCCCTTTATACTTTTCGTACTATAACACTACCCGATATACCTGAAAGTACGTGGACGAGCTACGATATACTTACGTACGTGGAGTGAGGCATCACACTCGGAATTTATCAGAGACAATTAATGACAGTTGCTATGTTTTACTACGTCGGAACACATCTCTAGCCTAGACCTTCTAAATTTTATAGTTATGGTTCCAATGCTTGTTAGGTAAATTGAGATAAATTTTAAGTTGATCTTGTTTATCAATTTTCCTTTCAAGGTTCACTGCGATGATGTATTTGGAAATTAGTAAAATGAAAAATAAGAATGATAAGAAATATTTTCACTTTTATTTTTTCAATGAAAGACTTAGCTACTAAAGGGAAAGAGAAAATCAGTTTGAGAGCAAACAAATCAAAGAGCACAAACTAAAATGCAACTTTCCTAATTGTTCCTTTTGCAAGAAACACAAAAAAATACATGCAAATGTAGGTTTTTCTTTTCAGTACCTTTAATTTTATGAATGTAGAAAAGGAAAATAAATGCATCAAACAACAAACAAATTCCTTTTACTTTTGAGAAATGAAGAATTAAAACAACAATTTCTCTTTTGAAGGAAAAATGAGGAATAGACAACAATTTCTCCTATCAGGAAATGAAGAATTTACGACAATTTCCTTTTCAAATGAAAATGGATCTAATGCAGTGAATGAAATACTTTGAAATTAAATTTTCCAATGATAAAGAAAAATGCTTTAAACAAACATTGAACAAACATTTTCTTTCAAAGGAGGAAGGAATAGATGAATTCACTGGTCAATATGAGGCTCAGTCACTTCAAAACACAACAACAAACAAACTGAAACAAATTGCAATGACAAATTCAATGGAATTTGGATGGTTTCAAGAGGCAACACAGTCTCAAAAGAGAGACAGTGCTTTGTAACACAGTCCTGAAAGGGAGACAGTGCTCTGCAAAGCACTGTGTCCTGTCCACCAGTGCATTAGGCGCGGTGTAAAAATGAAAACAGAGCTGTCTAACACACTTCTAATGCTAATTTGGATTTCAACATGACTGATATTGATGTGTAAAAGCTACTGGGTGACTAAATAGAGACTAACAGAGGCAAATACATCTAAGATGAAGGTAAACACTCCCCAGCGGAGTCGCCAATTTGTTATGTAGAACTGTGTATTACGGATAAAACATGCTTCTCTAGATAGGTGCTAATCTAGAACAATAGGTTAAAGAATATACAACTACTTTTCCTAACTAAGAGTAGACACACAAGATGGATTAGAGGATTACTTGGAATCCAAGCACTTCCAAATGACTCCTTCTGTCGCTTCTGTTGCGGCTTCACATTCCAGTGGCTGTGAAAAATATTTCCTACAAGAATGAACACTAAAGAACATAAGATAGAAATAATATAGATTTCTATTCAAGTTATTTAGCTAAATCAGTATAACATAGACCATATACATCAAATAATATCTTGCAATATGGAAAATCAAAGCCAATACATATGCATATAAGGAAAAGTAAGTTGTACTCTTTATTAAAGTATAGAAGGGGAGGTTACAACCAAGTGATTGATTTGAAGTGACCATAACTAGCAGCAGCCCACCCTCATCACAGTATAAATCTCTCCAGCAGCTTGTTACACAAATATTCTCCTCAATTGAAAATTCACCAGCATTTCTCTACTCAAATTCTTCCCCTTTAAGCACTAGGATATGTGCTCAATTTATAGAGATCCTGAAGGTAGTTTTACAATCAATGACTTTCCAATATTATGCAAGACATGTTCCCAATCTTGTAGATGTCAAATGGACACATGGATTCAAATTTTGACACATGTGAACTCTTCTAGAAGCCACTGGCCAAGTGGAGATTCTGGAACAATGAGAATTTAGTTCCCAATGTGATCAACATACCTGTGAATGTCAGGAAGTGCTTTGCGGATCAGCCTTGCATGGGGCTACTTGCATATGCAATGCACTTAGTCCCTTTATAGGCAGCGTTGGTGAGCTCCCATATGCTATATAATAAACTTCAAATCTTGGAAACCTTTTCTTGATGAAAGTCATGTATGATTTGTCTTGTTCTTCGCCTTAGGGAATGTAACAAATGAAATGTTAGGGGATGATAGACCTTATTCATCAGTCCTAGAGATGATGTCTAGTTAACCAGGTCATTGGAAATGGTGCCCAAAGTAACCTATAACAGTGACCATGGATGGGGCTAGACCCTGTCCCCCTCCCCCCAACATGACAATAATATGAAAACAAAACCATAGTAGTTTCATAGTATGGTAAGCAACACAGTGCGAGGAAAAATGGCAAAGGAATTCTGCTTGTTCTTGGAGGTCCCGAGTTTCACCTCCACCCGCACCTTTTAGACTTGACCTAAAATTTTGTGGCCTCCTGTGCTGCCACATGGTGACCTTTGGTTGGGCCACATGGTAGCATGTGGTTGGCCACATGCCCAACCAATCAAAACTTGCCACACTCAATGAATATCAGCATGTCACTTGACATGATACCATTCGCCAGAGGAAAAACCCTTTTTTCAGGGAAAAATTCCACGTAGGCATGCCTAGTCAGCTGTACGGATTGCTGACTATGTTGGCCTACATTTAAAAAAAAAATTGCTTGTTTGACAAAGTGGACAGAACACATTTCTGGGAGCATACGTTGTTTGTTTTCCATGAAACAAGTTGCCCCAGATTCAGAATGACAAGATCTATGTGGTCATTTATGTTCCACACCATTCCAACAAATTTCATTTTTTAGCATGATTTTGTGCACCTCATCACTACAGTGTGGACTCCTAAATTGGTGCAGCAACTCAAGAGCACTAACAACAAGATCTCAATGGCTGTCAACTTCTAGATCGATAGAGTCTTGGGTGGATTTATTAACGAGTTTTCCATCAACTCATTTGTGTCATATAGCGAAGTAGAGTGGAGATTCATCACGGGACTACGGGGTAAGTACCTAATTCTTTGAAATTTTGGATTAAGATGCTTCTATACGAAAATGGAGTTATGTGAATGCAATCATACTATTAGTTACTTATGTTTAGGGGAAGGAAAAAAAATTAGTCAAATAATGGAACAACGCGAAGTGCGAAAAACTATAGATTATATACTGCAACCTCTATTGGGACTAGTTACAGACTGACGTTGAATAAATTTAGAAGCGATGAAGAAGAGAACCACCCTTAAAACCATGGAGTAATTCCACAATATATCTTGTTTCAGTCCAGAAGTTCACTAAAGTCATATTCTAGTCGAAGTTAGTAAGGCCCTAGTATCCTTAACCCTTCAACGCCCATAATTCCCTACCCTCTCCCGTAAAGAGAGGTATGGTTGATGTATCAATCTATCAACTTTTAGAGGAGATGGATCAAACGATCCAGAGTAATTTAGGTTTTTAGCCAAAGTAGTATGGACAACAAAAAAAATTACTGACGATAATATAAAGAAGGCGCAACTCATCACGACATTGTGAGACTGCGCACTAACCTGGTACCTGAAGTATGCAATTACTCACAATGGCTCATTCGATGATATTAAGAAGGAATTGATATCAGAGTTAAAGAAACCAAAATATTTGTCACAATGCATCATTGAGGTGAAGGAGATCAAGTAAAATCCTAATGAATCTATTTGGGAGTTGGATCAAAGTTTCAAGGCCTTATGGGGACAAGTGAGCTTTAACATACCGCCGAAGCAACATAAATAATGGTTTGTAGTTGTGTTGTTTCTGCACATCAGGTTACCTTTAACTCAATGAAAGATAGCAACTAAATCCGACGCTCTTGAAATTGCAACTAGATAGGAAGCCTTGCCGATTAGAGACACAAGCATATGTGTGCAGCAAATTTAGAGTCAACTAGAAGATGTAGCTTTACAGATTGATGCAATTGAGAAGGGAAAAGAGATTAGAGAAGAAGCATGGTGTACAAAGTGCAAAGCATAAGGTCATTCCAAAGAGCAGTGCCTTGTTTTTAGAAATTATATGGCTATTGGGGCACAAAACACATTGAATCAAGGATCTAATTTGTGGTGTGAGATCTATAGAACAAGAGGACAACATCACTCCAAATATTTCTATTTGTTGCAAAAATATGTATATACCCCAATGAATCTTTTCTGCAAGTTTTGTAAGTTGGTAGGACTTAACGAGAGAAATTTTCGAAGTTATGATTTGATGATGGAGCAAAGATCTGATACTTAGAGAATGTAACTAGAAGAGTGAGGATATGAAGATAATGGACATCATGGTGGTCGAGGAGGCTACCAAGGTAAAGGTCAAGGAGGTGGAGTTGGTCAAGGACGAGGCCAGATCATATGTTATAACTACGGCCAGGCAGGACACTTCACAAGGGACTGTCAGAATCCTACCACCACATGTAAGTATTGTAAATCATTTGATCATGTTATTGAATATTTTCCTATTCTTATGATGAATATGCAAGAAAAGAGAAATCAACAACCAACACAGAATATTCAGATGATGATTTTTTAACCAAGGACTAATGGCCCAAGTGTAAACATTGTTACATGAAGTGGAGTTGTGACTAGAGATGATAAAGTAAAAGGAAAAAAGCAACCTAAATATGCATGGGTTAGGAAAACTGCAAATAAATCTCCTATATTTATGTAGAGAAGAAAAAGTAGACCTTCCTGGAAGAAAAGTGAATATTTATAGATACAAGAGATTCGACATCGGGTAACTGCAACATGTTAGTTACTGCAACATAGAACCATGTTGTCATGCAACAAGAAGTTATGACGCGAAATTCAGTGGATCAAGAAAGTCTCTTAAAAGAATTTCTCTAGCCTGTATAAATTTGTTGAGGGATCATAAGGAAGTACAAGGACTCCAGGAATTGATAGATTCATGTGCATCAAAAAACACAACACATAGTGAGGTGCACGCAGTTAATAATGTACATCAACAGAAAAGGAATTAGAAAGAAACGAGACTCAGTGCGCAGATGGGAGAATATGAAATGGACCAAGTTATATTAGAATTGGGTTCAATGTTCTGGAAAATCAGACATGGGATTTGATGGGTAAGTTGAAGCTAGAGTGCCCAAATACTCAGCTGAGATTGGAAAGTCAACATAAGATCTTTCATATAGGAAGGTTATCAAGTATCCCAATAGATATTGAAGGAGTGTGTACTCTTGTTGACTTTTAGGTGATTGAAATCGTTGATAATAGTAATCCTTACCCTGCTTTACATGGAGTCGATTGGGAATTTTATAATCTGGATATAATCAAATTGAATAAGAGACAAATGGTATTTGAAGGAAACAATATTAGGGTGATTTTCCATTTAGATCCATTAGCATGAGTGCATTATACAGAGCCTATCGGGGAAGAATACAACACAATTGATATAGAAAACATATACCAGTTGACAGCAAAGGAATAAAATTATATCAACCCCACAACAGATGCCAAGTTGAATTAGAATCATGACAATACCTAGACATCAGATTTAGAAGAATAAATGGAGAATTGGAAGAATAGAATGCATGAAGTGACTACAGAGTGTTGTGTAATTGTGAAAAATACATTTCACTGCATAACTTCTAAGGTATGTAATTTACCTTATTATGATGGTTTGGGAAATGTATAATTTTTTTTAATTAATTTGAAGAGAGGGTCGAAGGAAGTCAGAGAATATTAGCCATAGATATAACGTTGATGTCTACACCTGCTATATGGTGGGGTACACATAAGAATAATATAGTAGATTGGCAGGTCTGTTGAAGATTAATGTAGATCAGATTTGGAAAAGTGGAAACTTTTGGAGATAAGTTGAAAATACGAGTTGAAAAAGTAGTTTTATTATTTTATTTTTTTTAATATTTTTACCCTTTTACTTAAAAAATAATGAATCATCCCCCATGGTTTACATCATCATCTTGAATCCTATTGGTTCTTATAAACTTTATTTTTGTTGTACATTTTTCTTAGGAGGCCTTTTTATGACTTCAAAATTCCCCTAATGGAAGAAATATGACGACCGAAATGACCCTAGAAAGCATATTCATATGTCTATAACATCATGGAATGGAATTCCACATTAGGAGTGGGTGTGTGGTTTTATTCACACATTGGAGACAATTCCGGAGAAATTGGTATTTGGAAACACAACTGTGACATGGAACTATGGAAAAGGAAACTTGGTTCATGGGATTATATTGACATTTAGCTTTGAATATTAATGCCCAACCTTAGATTCAACATTAAAACTAGTAAGGGACAAGATCTTTGAAGTTACAACCACACTGATATGGTAGCAACCTAACTGGGCTACGCAGATAGAACGTGCACTAGAATGTTATAATACTATGGTAGAAGAAGAAGACCCTTGGAACCTTGACATAGTATAATATGAAGGGCACCGCGACGTTACTGGACCTAAGTTGGAAACTCCATATATAACTAAGCCTTTTAAGATGAAGAAGGTGAACATTGGGTTATAAGAAGAGTCGAATTTCACCGCAATAGGAGATTATTGGGATGAGGAAAGTCGTCAAAATCATAGAATTATTGCATGAGTACCAAGAGTTGTTTCCCAAAAAATTTCAAAAATGAGAGGCATATTGAGAGATTTGGGTGTTATGAAGATTGATATCAAGCCTGATGTGAAGCCATTGAAGCAGATACCATACACACTGAACCAAAAATACAAAGAGAAGGTGAAGATAGAACTTGAAAAAATGATAAAATAGGGATCATTGAACATGTTGGAGAGTCAGAATGGATAAGTCTAATGGTAGTAAAGGAAAAGAAGACACAAGGGGAGATCAAAATTTTTGTTGAATTAAGGAAGCTAAATGATGCATGTTTTCATGACCCCTTCCCTACCCCTTTCAAAGATGAAGTGTTGGACAATGTAGGAGGGCAGGAGGCCTATTCATTTAGAGATGGATTTTCACACTACCATTAGATTAGAATGGCAATTGAAGATGGACACAAGAGCACATTTTCTACATAGTGGGGCTCATATCAGTATCCGATGATGCCTTTTGGGTTGAAGAATTCCCTTGCCATATATTCCAAAGTTTTGGTCGCAGCTTTCAAGGAGTATATTCACAATTTTTTAGGGGTATACTCTGATGACTAGAGAATATTTGGATTGTTGATTAAGCATATTGGGAGTTTGAGACTTATGCTTGAAAAATGTAGGCAACATTAGATATCTCTAAACTTAAAGAAGTTTACATTTTTTGTACCTTTTGGTATATTGTTGGGACATGTGGTGTGAAAGAAAGGATTGATGATGGACCCTGTGAATATTGATGTCATTGTAAATTTACCTCTGCCCAATTCAATTAGCCTACTTCACACTACGCTGGGGCATACATGATATTATAGGAAGTTTATCAAGGGATATTTGCAGATAACTATGCCAATAGATAAGTTGTTGAAGAAATATGCTACTTTTCAGTGGAATGAAGAATTCCAAAGAAGCCTCTACATACTGAAGGAAAATATGATAACTGTGCCTATATTGGTATTCCCTGATTGGACTAAGGATTTTCATGTGCATGTAGATGCCTCTTGCTTAGCTTTGGGAATAATTTTGGGACAACTTGGTGAAGGAGACATTAACCACCCTATAGCATTTGGAAGTAGGAATCTATCCAAAGCAGAGAAGAAATATACTACCACGGAAAGAGAAGGGCTAGCTATGGTGTATTCCTTGCATAAATTTAGACATTATTTATTGTGATCACATTTTAAGATGTTAAAATGGTTGTTTCTATTTCAGGAATATGATTTTGAGATTATTGTCAAACTAGAAAGGCTGAATGCAGGACCTGACCATCTGTCAAGGTTGGAGTCAGGTGAAGAACCTATGAGCATAGAAGAGAGTCTCCCTAATGCATAGTTATTTGCAATAATGATTGCATATGACCACTTTGCAGACATCATTAATTTATTCACTATCGGGATTGCTCCTTCAGAATACACTACGCAGTAGAAGGAGGAGTTGGTGGTAAAAGAAACTGATTTTTCATTGATAGAAGGCTAATTGTACAAGATGGGACTAGATGAGATACTGCGCAGATATCTCCCAGATCATGAAAGGTCAATGATTTTAGTATAACTCATGGAGGTGTAGCTGGTGGAAATTATGCAGGGAAAGATATTGCGTAGAAGGTGTTTAGAGCTAGATTATGGTGGACCACATTACATAAATGTTCAAACGATTACTGTCAAACTTGTGATGTATGTCAGAGAAAATGGAAACCTTTGAGGAGGGATGAAATTCCATTCGTACCACAAGTGACATTGCAATATTTGGATAAATGGGCTATTTATTTCATTGGACATATCAATTCCCCTAGGAAGAAGACTAGTGCAAGGTATATTATAATCGTGACAGATTATTTGACAAGATGGGATGATGCACATTCATCTCGAGATCGCAGTGCAGAAACTACTGCAAAGTTCATATTTGAGTATATTGTGTCCTAATTTTGGTGTCCCAAGATATTGATGAGTGACCAGGTTGTTGGTGTCGAAGTCTGGACGATTCTATTCAAAATTTTCCCACATTAACTATCAATCCGGGATGTGTGGGTTATTGCAAGGCTAACGTGAAAAATATATGCAGATGAATATTACACAGATATGTATTAATCATGGATTCGATAAGCTATGTAAACAAAAAACCACTGTAACAACAGTAAAATAATAGCAACAATCAATTCTAAAATCGCAAATACATTCACAACAATTAGGAATTACAACAATTACATTAACGGTCACAACAATTAAAGAAACATGTGATGCAGTAAAACAACTAAGCACACACATAATTTTCACAACACCTGGTAAGGAGAGCAGGCCCAACTCCTTAATTAGGGCTATGGAATAATCACAGACTCATGAAAGAGATAGAAAGATTATTTTCATTAACTTGAATGAAAAATGTGTTGTTACAGATCGTGATTCCCTTAGTAGCCAACCCCTGATTCACAGCTTCGTGCCCTTTCTTATAAAAATCATTACAATGGTAGATCTTGAAATCATGGCAGCTATTGCCTACAATTACATTTTCATCATGATAAAAAAAACTAGATGTTAAAGATAGCAAAGGAAAGGATCTGAAACTATTATGTCATTGTAGTGCTACCCAAGATAGTGTTGCCAGCTTAATAGCTCTTCCTGGAATTGTGAATGTGGTCGTCCGACCTCCGAATTTGAAAAAATATCTAAATTAGTAAACCTCTTTCGTAATAATCCATGTGACTATGATTCATTGACTAAATAATCCAAAAAGACATGACAAGGGGTTTACCTATGCACTTTAGAACATGAATTTATCAAGAATAAGGTGTTAATGGTACAAATGGAGAGAGGAAATACGATAGAATGGAAGGAAAATATGTGTAGGTTTGGCTCCCAACATCTCACCCCAACTGCTCTTTCTACATTTCCTCATGCAGCTCGTCACCTCTGAAGGTCTTGGTTGGAGCAGTTGTGGTCAGCATGAAGTTGAACAAGGTCAGATCTCCCAGCAATCTTTGTCCCTACGGGTTTATACCTGTCTGTTAGAAGAAATTCCTTTCACCAATAATTTCCCACATTTAAGCTAGATTGTACTAATCTGCTGGAATCCAAACGATGGTAAATCAGACCCTCGAAACCATCCATCGGACCTCACAAGTGTGGATACATGCAATATAACGTGGCAACCTCTCTAATTCTTGTGCAAAGTTAGGGGACCCAAACAGCTCTCGGATTCTGATCGCTGACGATGGAAACATCCATCTTTTCTGGCAGTTGTCCTGAGCCTCATCATAACAAGTGACCACCTATTTGGTACATAAAGTAGTACACCATTTTGTGTTGCCAAAATCTCTGCTTTACATCCCTAAATCTGTAAAAAGGTGCCATGCTTGTTATAAATATTCACATAATGACCATTTTCCCTTCTAAGGACAAGTGGCTTCATGGCTTAGTTTTCTTCAGATGTATTAAAAGCCTTCTTCCACTTAACCTGATTAATGGTGTAGGAGGTAAAAGCTATTAACTGGACATCTCCCACAAACGAGACTAGATTAACACATGAAATGATGGTTCATGACATCATTAATTCTTAAGATGCGAAGAAACTATATCGGGTCTTCAATTTCGTGACTAATACCATTACAGATGCTCTCCAGACAGAAGAAAAGAAATTTCTCATGAAGAAACAACGAATAAAAATGAGTAGGAGGCTGACAAGCCATTACGTGATGTGTCAAGGTAAACATTTCTTCTTTGTCAGCCTTATAAACTCTCGATATTATTTTCTGTGTCTCCCACTTTTTCTTTTCTTTATCCATCTGGTCCATATACCCAGTGATGGTCTGTCATGACCTTCTCACACATTCTCTTTACCTTTTCTCATTGAGCCTTTAAAGTGATTGTTACTTGTTGGAGACAGGATGTAGGAGCCTGCCATTTCTGAATTTCAGCAGACAAAAAGAATTTCCGGGCCTCAAACATATATTCAATGGGCTCGGTCTGTGCATTAGTAGAGGTCATAGAAATATCCTTTGTCTATACTACTAGCGAGATAGCCTAGGCTCTAGGCTTTGTATATTTTCCATTATATATCCTCACATTCTTTTGTAAATGCGATACCCTCTTTCCTAACTTACGATTCTCCATATTTAATTGCATATCTTCCTTGAATTCAAGCTGGTACATTTCTTTGAGAGGGGGTCTTCCTTTTTCGCACTATTTTATAATATATATTTTTAACGATGACTTCTTCAGTTGGTCCCGTATCTAGTTGAGTATTTGGTGGGTTTCTATCAACAAACATGTCAATCGGCTCCTCCTTCATCCTGACCTCATTGATTTGTTCCTCCACCTGGGGAGAAACCTCTTCGTTTTCTCTTTCTGGCGCAGGAATTTCTGCAGTCATTTGTGTAGTACCCTCAAAATCCTCTCCCTGCACCTATTATGTTACAAGGTCATCTCTTAAAGGTCCAGGAATTATTTTTGACCTCTGCGGGTCAGCTTCTGTAATACCAATTTCTTCTAGCGGCCCTGATGGGGTAGCATTGACCATCATTTCTTCGACTTGACCTTCCATCAACACTGGTTCTCATATCTCAGCGTCGAACTTTACATTTCCAGTTTTCTTTGTCTATATATTAGCAAGCACTAGCTCCTGAGTGAGTGTACTAGCCATTGTATCCAAAATTTTCCCAAAAAACTCTAGAATTGGGGGAACAACTCTTTCTTCAACCGAACATCGAGGGGAACAAAATTTCTTTTCCGCTTTTGGTAAGGTTGCAAGAAACAGGGAATGAGGAACATCCTTTTCAATTTCCATCCCAACCATGCCTTTTTACTTAGGTTCTTTCTCCTCATCTTCTTTGTTTACTGATTGGAACAAACTTTCTTCTATATCATATACTTGTCCAGTAGTCAACATTGGTTCTTTTGGAGCAGTGTTGGCCACAGGACCTGTTTTGGCTCTTGTGTGACAGCACCACTTATCAGTCCCTTGACTGGTGATGATCCTCTTTGTGCACTGTCAGTCGATGCTAATTCCTATGGAACAATGATGACTTCATCCTCCATTTCCACTGCTTCTGTCCCTAATGAACCCAAATATGATGTTGGTTCTTGTGTGACAACATAGACTATATTTTCATTTGTTTCCATTGTTTCTTCCACTGCTGAACCAACAGGCGGTGCTGGTTCTTGTGTGCCAGTATCGACAGTGGCCTCCTCTACCTCCATTTCTTATACTTCGTCCTACTCCCTTGTAGATATTACGGCCTCAACTTCTTCCTCTGATAATTCAAAAAATTGTGATTAGGGCACAAAATTGAGCTAGCACGTGCATTACCAATAACCGAACCAACCCATGATTTGTAAGGACTGCTAATACCTGTAGGGAGTGGCAGGAAGATTGTGCCACTAGCCAAGGACTTTTCCATAAGAAGAAAGGCATATCCAGTGAGTGAATTTGTGCTTGCCGAAACTGAAGATGCGCTAAGAGCTTGAAGTGGTATTTAAATAGAGTAGTAAGTCACCCTTCACACTTTATATATTTAATGAGAAAGTATGCCACCTCGCCCCATGGATATGGCAAGGATTTACGATTATATCCCCTTAACTTTTGAACTGCTATTTCCATAGCCTGTAAAAACAATTTTAGGAATTTTTTCGAAGGAGACATCTGAGAGAACCATTTCTACCCCTACTGTGGTAGTCCACTAACCATTGAGATTACCTCCTCTATGACAGAAATATCCAAACCCCACACTCTGGAGTGATTTCCCTCCAGGTTCAATGTAGATTCAGATGTGATAGTTTCGTCAAATCCTTGCAACCTGTCGAAGTACACATCCTAGCGTGCATCTACAAAGACTTTCCATACATATGTATTGCTGCGAGCCAGAGTTGTATTCTCTAGTTCGTGTCTCATAGCCAGTCCACCCATTCTATGATAGCTCAGTAACAACACTTCGGAGTAGAAAAGGACTGTTGGGATGGAGTATCAACAAATAATTCTTGTGGTGGCAGTGTAATAGAAAATGAAGTGTGGTAATAGTAAAATACGGAAGGTGATTTTTTGGAAAATGAAAAAAATCATGGTGGATTATGGTAATAATGGTGAATAATGATGTTAGTTATTTCACGTAATTAGAAAGGACTATTTAACTAACAAAAAATACTTATATCTAGTCCTGATGCATATTAATAACTGTGCGAAATGGGGTAAGAATGGTGGAATGTACTTATTAGCACAAGTTCTGATGATGACTTCAACAAATCATTATTACGATTTGATTACGTCATTATTTACATTATGACAACACCTCCCCCCAACTAATAGATGATCTTCCATAGTCATTTCAATGTCATTTTAATGGAACATTTAATAAAATCCATAAAAGTCTATTAGGGGCGTACATGGTGACTTACCTAAGCTGAGTAACATCCTCAAAGGAGTAACACTGCCAGATACTTAGAAAATTTTACGGAGTAACAACACCGAAGGAGGAAAAAAATTGAAGGAGTAACATCACAGGACACTTAGAAAATTTTCTTGAGTAACAACATAAGAGGAGGAACAACATCAGAGGAGTCACATCACTGGGTACTTAGAAAAGTTTACGAAGTAACAAAACCGAAGGAGTAGAAACACTGAAGGAGTAATAGCACCAGGCACTTAGAAATTTTTTTAGAGTAACAACACAGGACACTTAGAAAATTTTTTGGAGTAACAATAACTGAGGAGTAACAACACCTGGTACTTATAATATTTTACGGGGTAACCACACCGAAGGAGTAACAACACCAAAGGAGTAACAACACCGCAGGAGTAACATCACTGGACACCTAGAAAAAATTCTGGAGTAACAACATCGAAGGAGTAACAACACTGGGTGCTTAGAAAATTTTACAGAGTAACATCACCAAAGGAGTAACAACATCGAAGGAGTAATAACACTAGACACTTAGAAAATTTTTTGGAGTAAGAGCATCGAAGGAATAATGACACTGTGTACTTAGAAAATTTTCAATCTCTGCAGAATCTCACACCAATAGTAGTTCCTGAAAAATAAACAATTGAGTAGTAACAATATTTTATTTATATTACTATATATATGGATTTTTATTTTATTTTATTTTTTTTGAATTCAAGGATTTAGAGGATGAATTCTCTGCACTAACAACCTTCAAACCAGATTTCTCGGAGAGATGTTTGATGAGGCATCCTTAGAAACTGGGCAGTGATGCAATCTTAGACAATGTCCATTTACTCTGAAAGAGGCGTGTGTATCATCAATTGTGATGAGTCTGACATTTCCATTATCGAACACTGCATCGAATTCATAAGGTCCCATCCAACAAGAGAAAAGCTTTCCTTTAAAATAATTAAAACCAGAATCGTAGAGTAATGCCAAATCCCCTCTCTGAAACAACTTATTCTTGATAAATTTATCATGTCGTTTTGTTCTCTCCTATTGAATTGTAGAAATTTTGTGAACAGCCATTGAACATATTTCATCCAGTTCATTTAGTTGTTCCAATTGATGTTTCTGGGATTTTGACAGATCTAGTCCTACTTCAAGAGTTGTTATGAGTGTGCTAATATCAAATTCTATTGGAAATAATGGGGATTTCCCATAAATCAGCTCAAATGGTGAAAACCCTGTTGTATTCCACCATGTTGTTCTCTATGCCTAGAGAGCTTCAGGAAGTTTTTCAGCCCAATCCTGATGATGTATTACCATAGTCTTTGTGAGAATATTTTCTAATACCTTGTTCGTGCTTTCCACTTGACCATTCGCTTGGGGATGATACAGAGATGACACCCTATGTTTGATTTTATACTACTTTATAAGTTTTTATATCATATGTGATGTGAATTTAGCTCCTCCATATGAAACAATCACTCTCATAGCACCATATCGAGCAAAAATCAATTCAAATAGAAATTCTAAAACAGCCTGTTCTACTTATTTCACAACAACTTTGGCTTCCACCCACTTCGTTACATAATCCACGAAAACCAAAATATGAACTTTCCGATGTGAATATGGGTTAAAAGGGCCAAAAAAATCAATAGCCCATTTTTCAAAAGGCTCAAGGACTACCTGGTGTTGTAATGGCATTTCATCTGATCGACCAGGCTGACCCATCCATTGGAAACTATCACACCTTCAAACATAGTCTCTTTCATCCTGAAAGATGGAGGGCTAGTAATATACCATCTGTAACGCCTTATTCCCTCTATGCTTATCTACAAAATTCCCTCGAGAAGGGCCATCATGAGTAGCCTTCAGGACATCATATATGTCATCCTCTCCTACATAGTGTCAGATTTGTTGATCGATCCCTGTATGAAACAAATATCCCAATATCCAAGAATAAGGGGCACTATGATGAATAATCTTCCATTGTTCCCTATATGAAAAATGATGAGACGCCTTCCCTATAGAAAGATAGTTAGCACTATATACATACCAAGGAGTATTAGTAGAAATTGCAAAAATATTTTCATCCGGAAAACTATCTTCTATGAGTGTGCCTTCATCACTAGTATCTAATCTAGACAGAAAATGAGAAACTACATTATCCTTCCCTGGTTTGTCTACTGTGGTAATGTCAAATTCTTGAATAAACAGTAACCTCCTTGTAATGTGACCAAGGGTGATAGGTTTATTCATAAAGTACCTGATTGTTGCATGATCGGTATACACAAAAGTAGGATATCCAGTAATGTAATGCTCAAATTTATTGATGGCATAAATAACAGCCAAGAATTATTTCTTACTTACCGTGTAGTTTAATTCAGAAGTAGTCAAATTCTTTCTAACATAATAAACTGCATATGGCTTCTTATCTTCCTGATGTACTAAAAATTCACCAAATTCTGTTTGAGAGGCATTGGTACGGATGTAGAATGGGATTTCCCAATATAGACCTCGCAAGATCAAAGCTCCACACACAATTTCTTTGATCTTTGTAAAATCCACTTCACAGTCATATGTCCACAAAAATTTTGCATCTCTAGTTAACATATGAAATAGTGGAGATGCTACTTTAGAGAAATTTTCTACAAAATGTCTATAATAGCCAGTGCAACCAATAAAACTATGTACTTATGTGCATGTCTTAGGTACAGTAAAATGTAATATTACCTCTACCCTGGCAGGATCAACTCAAATTCCAGTAGCCAACAGAAAGTGTCCCAAAACTATTCTCTCTTCCCTCATCATGTGAACTTTGAATATACTTATAGAAACATGGGTCTATTCGCATCTTTGGAGTAATTTTCCTAAGTTTGAAAATCCTTCTTCAAATGAGTCCCCAGATGGAGTAAATTCATCCATATAGATCTCAACATTTTCATCAACTAGATCACAAAAAATTCCCAATATTGCCTTATGAAATGTTGCAGGCGCATTACAAAGACCAAATGGAAGGACTCGATATGTGAAAGTTCCCCAAGGGCATGTGAAGGTGGTTTTATCTTGATCCTCAGAGGCTATCTAGATCTGATTATACTCATGAAAACCATCCAAGAAGGAAAAGAAATTATTCCTGGCCAAAGTATCTAGTACTTTGTCAATGGAAAAGGGAAATTATCTTTTTGAGATGCTTTATTTAATTCCCTATAGTCCACGCAGATCCACCAGTTACCATTATTTTAGGAAAAATAACCAGTGGGGACACCCATTGACTGTCCGAGATGGGGTAAATAAATCCTACATCGAGTAACCTCTAAAGCTCGTCTTTGACAATGTTCTTTAAGGAGGGGTTCATTCTTCTTTGGGTTTGTCTAACAAGTCGGAAATAATCTTTAATGTATATATTTTGAGTGCATAAATCGGCAGGGATCCCCTTCATATTTGAATAATCCCAGGAAAAGGCTTCCTTATGGTCTCAAATAACTTTTAGGAGATGTTATGTCTATGATGTTGAAAGATTCAAGTTAATGTTCAACGTTTTCCCTAGTTCGATTTCAATGGGGATGCTATCATGAGGTGTGGTTGTAGGTATGTTTTCAATTTCATCTTTTGGTTCAATGGTTTCCTACATTTTACAACTCATGAAAAATTCCAGCATTTGGTGAGTTGAGTCAGAAACAAAATGGGGATTGCTGATGAAAGTGTTAATGGTGTCATCCTCTATTTCTATTTTAAAATAAAGAGCATTCCCAATGGTAAGGACTAGTATAAGTTATTCGTTTTCAGGTTCTGATCCCTCTATTGGTGGGGGTTTTCATCTATATGATGGTTTCCATCATGGGCTTGGTTTTGTAGGAGGATAAAGAATGAGATTTTTTGTGACCTTCCCATCAGATATAACCATATTTTTTGACCGACACCCAATATAGGCATTTGTAGTTGCAAGACAAGGCCTTCCTAAAATCAAAGGGTGACCACGAGCTAGGGACTATGTTTGTAATACCAAGAGATCAATGGGATAGTGCCATGAGTTAACTGAAATAGTGATGTCTTCCAAATTTCCTACAGGCCTCACTGTAGATCTATCTACCAATTCTAAGATAGTATGGGTCCATTTAAGATTTTGAAGACCCAATGTATGCATAGTCTCAAAGGTGATAACATTTATTGTGGTGCCCAAATCTACTAGTACATATGGGATATCAATATCGTTCATTTGTAATGTCAGGATTGGGTTCTCTGGATCCCCATATTTAAGAGGTATAGAATTTCCCAGCATGATGTCACACAACTTCCCCATAATGAATGGTGAGTGGGTCCTTTGATTTATTTCCAGGTCTTTTGTTGAAATATTCTTTGAGTGCTTTTCCATAAATTGGTACATCCCTCATAGCTTGAAGTAGGGGAATTTTAACAAAAAAAATTTGCAGCTGCCCTAAAAATTCAAACTTTGTTTAAGGGTTCTGTTTGCTCAGGGTTAGCCTTTTAGGATAAGGTGGGTTAGTTTGACATCCTTGAATAATAGTCGATTGAGGAGGTGGTTTATTTTGAAATTATTGGTATGGTTTATCCCCAACTACCCGAGGTTATGGCTCGGTGACTTCGTCATCAACTTGTTCAATAATAATAGGTGAAGTCTCAACATTCACTACCTGCCCAGATCGCAGATTTATCTCATTACATTTTGTAGTAGAGATGTTATATGAAGGAAGGTTGAGAGTGTCAACTTGTTGAACTCCCTTATTGTTAGTATTTGTATTAGTTTTGATAGGAAGCTCACGATGAATGGGTGGATTACTAGAAGGAATATTAGAAGGCAACTGCAACTGCTATTCTGGCATAGGTTGGGGAAATTGTTTCGAAGGAGAAGTTCCATGCTAATTCTAGGACCATGAAGGGTTTGAACTGGTCTGAGGGAACTGGGGCTGCCAAGGTGGGTATTGGAAAAAATAAGGCCATGCAGGTGAAAAAGGTACTGATTGAGTACCAATATTTAAATTACTAAAATGCTAAGAAAGGTCCTGAAGCATACCTTGATTCATATTTGGTGGCCACGGCCCCCATGTATTCTTGGATCCCATAAAATACATTTGATTCACCTCTTCATTTTTCCCTGAAAGATAACCTTCAAACATGGAAGAGGAGGGCATGAGCTGGTTGAATGACTCTGTTCACAGATTGCATAAGCTTCTACAGTGTTAAATGGACATTACTTCAGAGGATTTTTATTCATGCATTGTAGGTAGAATATGGCGATGGTATTCTCCAATTCCATTTGCTTCTGCTTTTCTTGCAACGTGTCCATATGAGCAGACAATGTGCTCAAGATATCAGTCCTCAAATTTTCCATCATATTTCCGAGTTATGCATTTGTAACTTCCCCACTGGATTACTTCGGCGACCAAATTCCCTATTTTTTCCTTGTAGCTCCTCGCGAAAATTAAATGCACAACTCACAGATAGTATCAAAATCTTCTTTCGATATATCCCCTTTTCCTACTATGTTCAAGAGCTCCAAAGATTCTTCCCTTTATGCCTGGAGAAGGATGATTTCCAAGTTATCCTTGTCTAGGTTAGTATGGACTGTACTCTATAAAGTATATTTCAAATGATCCACACAATCTTCCATATTCTCATCTTCCTTCTGCATGAATTTAAAAATTTCTTCCTTGATATCATGAGATTTGCAATAATCTTAATACTTCTCCAGGAAATTTTTTTCATGTCATCCCATGAGGAGATAGTTTCCCCCCTAAACCCATGAAATATCGTAGGCCTGTCCCTTTTAAGGTGGCAGGGAATATTTTCAATTTTAGAGCATCATCTATATAATCATACCCCTGACAGGAAATGTCCAATTCAAAAAGGAATGTATCTGGATCTTCAGAGGAAAGCCCATGGAAATTAGGCAATTTTGTCAAAGGAATGGGCTTCATCGGCACATCATCTATAATATCCCCAATTGGGAAGTTGATCGAGGAATTTTCAGGTGCCATGAATATTTTCCAATATTCACTTAGGACCTCAACAGGTTGAGCAACAGATTATTGAAGTCATTCTTCAATAGATGGTTGAGGTTGTTTAACAACACTTCCTCGATCATGTGGTGATGCAAATTCCTTTAAATATTCTTCTCTTTCACATGGAATGATCGATTTCTCGGATCCCCTACTTGATACTTCCTCTCCTTCTATCATTAGCAGGAGTACTTCTTCTTCTTCTGCTACCCTTCTTGCTACTTCTTATTCTGTCGTCGGAAGGGGTTCTTCAACTACCATGGGTATTATTGGTTGCACAACAGATTTCCCTTCATATTTCATCTGAGTTCTTACCATTATAGTGGCTCGTGAAGATGATTCTTATTCAACTTTTGCGATGAGTTCTTGGATATAGGTAATCCTTCCTAAATCCTTTCTTCCTTTCTTTCGGTATCCTCCTCTACCCCTTTTATTCAAATATCTTTTCATACAATTGGTGAGAATAAAAACATTCAAGAAATCCTTGTAGCTTAGGACTTGGAGTAGGGTGAAATTTCCCTCCCCAGGATGAGAGATTGGCCCCTAAGAAATAGAAAAAATAAAAGAAAAAAAACAATTAATGATCAGGACCTGAAATAGGGCGTAATTTCCCTCCACAAGATGATAGATTGATCCTTAGACTAATACAAATTGTGTTAATGCACCTTTGATAGCCTCCATGACAACGACGCCAAAATGTTGGATTCCAAGTGTGAATGAATTTATTCAACCTTTTCCCACATTAATTATCAATACAAGGTGCGGGGGTTATTGCATTGATAACGTGAAAAAGATATGAAGATGACAATTACAAAGTTCTTTATTAATCATGGATTCAATAACCCATGTAAAACAACAAACCACTGTAACATCAATGAAAGAATAGTAGCAATCAATTGTAAAATTGACAATAAATTCACAATAATTACATTAACTTTCACAAAAATTAAAGAATTGCACAATGCAGTAAAATAACTAAGCACACACAAAAGTTACACAACACCTCGTTATGAGAGCGAGCCAAAATCCCTCTTCAGGGTTGTGGTATAATCACAAACTCACGAAAGAGACAAAAAGATTATTTTCATTAAGTTGAATGAAAAAGGTCATGTTATAGATTTCAATTCCCTTAGTATCCAATCCTCAATTCACAACTTCCTGCACTTTGCTATGTAAATGATTACAATGGTAGTTCCTGAAATCATGGTAGCTATTTCCTACAATTACAAAGTCATTATGATATACAAAAATAGATGCGAAAGATAGTAGAGGAAAGGATCTGAAACTATTCTACCATTGCAGAACTACCCAAGATAGCGATGCTAGCTCAATATGTCTTCCTGGATTTGCGAATGTGGTCATCCGACCTCTGAATCTTCAAAAGTAGCTAAATTAGTAAACCGCTTAGGTAATAATCCCTGTGACTATGCTTCATTGACTAAATACTCCAAAAATGCATGACGAGAGGTTTACCTGTGCACTTTAGAATGTGACTTGAATGTTAATGGTACAAATGGAGAAAGGAAATAAGATAGAATGGAAGGATAAGATGTGCAAGTTTGGCTCCCAACACAGGGCTCGCATTTCTTGAATAAGACTATTGAGCCATTGACTAAGGAATTTCGGTCTTCGATCAAAAAAATACTCCAGATCATCCTCATGCCAATGCGATAGTGGAAGCTTTCAACAAAATTTTAGAGAATGCATTGAAACAAATATTTAATGTGAACAAGGATGACTAGGATCTTAGGATTCTAGCTTTATTATGGGCTTTTAGGACCAGAAGCAAGAAATTGATAAGGAAGACACCTTTTAGGTTGGTATATAGACAATAAGTTGTAATTCTCATGGAATATATTCTACCTAGTTTAAGGATTGCAACTGTTACAGAAATGGCACACCTAGAGATCATGGAGAAGAGAATGTGAAAGGGACAAGGACTGTGACTCTTCATCTAAATCAAGGTCAAGCCCTTCATTTGCAAGATGTGTTGCATGTGGCCTCCCCATTGTATATGCGATTATGTTGGAAATACTGAGAGGGGGGGGTGAATCAGTATTCCTTTCAATTAGAACATTAGGTTATCAATGTTTCTACAATGATATCAGTAAACAAAAGGAACACAAATGCACACAGTTTTTAAGGTGGAAACCCACTGTGGAACAAAAACCACCTAATTCTTTTCTAATAATTCTTTGATATTCAACTCCAGTTGAAATTAAAGCTCCAACTTCATAGAATCTAGAAAATCATTCTTCTCTGACTCCCATTGGATGGATGCTCCAATGCCCGAGATTCTTCAGTAGTCAACTTAACAGATGCCCCAACACCAAATGAACTACAACTCACCCTAGCACCACCCTACCACCTTATAGAAGAATAAAAGAAGAATGGACTCGCGTACCAGGGAAAATGGTCCACTTTACAATGATATAGAATGATGTAGAAGAAGAAGACACACTAGACCATAACCCCAACTATGACACAATCACCTAATGATGATCTTAGACCTCCCGACACTGCCTCTTCAACTCTTGGTAGATAGACACTAGTACAATTTTTACAATAATGTATTTACAATGACTTAGTACAATGATACCTTTACAGTGATTGATGCAGTGATGCCCACTTGAAGACTTCATGTGATGAGCTTCTTTCTGCTATTCTACACATTGGTTTCTACTCTTGTCATGCTACCCTCTACTACACCTTGCTTTGCTTTGCAGCCCTAGAAAGTCTAGTCCTTTGAAGCACTTGAAAACACATGATCTACCTTTTTCTTGCCTTCTAGAAGCTCGATATTGAATTTAGTGTATCTTTGTTATTTCAGATCCCCAATATGTGATTTTCGGTCATGTCGTAGTCCTTCAAGTTTTCTTTCCAATGCCACAGGTTTGACCCAATTTGGATTTTTCAAGAGAGAGTTATGCCAAATCTCTCACAATTCCCTAATTATGGACTATTTCAGTAGAGCGAACTTGTACAGAATTCCATGTGTCACTGTTTCTTCATTCAGATATGAAATTGATATGGGCAATTATTCAAGCCTTTACAGATGCAGATTAGTTAGGAAGCATTGATCATCGTAAGAGTAATAGTGGAGCATAATTCTATCTAGGTGGTTGTCTTGTATCATGGTTGATAAAAAAGAAAACCTCAATATCATTATCTACAGTAGAAGCACAATACATTGCAGTGGCATTATGTTGTACTCAAGTCCTTTAGATGCAACAAACTTTGCAAGATCTTCAAGTATAATCCAGTGAGCCTATTCCCATATTCTGTGACAACACTACTGCCATCAACATCTCCAATAATCCCTTCATGCATTCAAAAACAAAACACATTCCGATCAAATATCATTTTGTTAGAGAACAAGTCACTGAAAAGAATATCAAAATTGAGTATGTTGGTACAAAAGAAAAAATCGTTGATATATTCACTAAACCTTTACCTCGTGAAGCATTTGAATATCTTCTCTAGAAGCTTGGGATTCTCCCAAGTTCTCATTAGATTTTCCTCATTCATAATATAAAGGGGGAGTGGAAGTGTGTACAGTTCTGCAAGATTGTTGTGTGTTAGGGGGAATTACCCTTTTCCATTGATGTCAAAGTAGGAGAGAATGTTGTAGGAAGAGGTGTCATGATTTTAGGGGGAGTATTTGTGTTTCCATCAATGCGAAAGGGGGAGATTGTTGATCAGCAGTTGTAATTGTTGTCAACCCAAGCAACACCAAGCTCTACCCCAATACTGAATGGTAATTTTGGCCTACAAAATTACTATATTCTGGGTCAATGATTCTTTTGATGGTTTCTTCTTGTCGAGATATTTCCCGTGATATATAGCACGCCACGTAATTCTTCACGGTTTGAGATATATTCAAGTTTGAAGTTTTTAACCCCAGTTAGTGGGATAAAACCCCATGGGGTTGTGGCATGGATCATTGAAAAGTCATAATTAATATTTTTTAAGCTCCTAAAATCCTTCCCACATTCACTTGTTGAAGCCCCTCTCAATCTAAGCATTTATATAAATTGTGATCCTCATATTCTCCTTATGCAAGGGATTTCGCCATCTGAAAGAGGTCATCGTGGCATTGTCACTCTAAAATTTTCTATAAGAAGGTTTAGAAGCTGAAATTTGTATGAGGCCAAGTCGAAATCTTAAGGAAACTTGTGTAGAAATTTCAGATCAAGATAGACAATATTTTCGAAGATATGATCTGTGGAAGTCAGTGTTTTTGTAGGCTCCTGAAATTCATCTCAAAGAAGTGAGATTGGGAAAATCGTCATAAATCTCTCTCTCTGAGCATCGGATTGGAATTGTGTAAAAAGTTGCAGATAGTGCACAAAATTTAGTTTTTTCTCTATCATATTAACCCCTAATAATTTTTTCAAATCACTTTAAAGAGTTTCTAGCTCTGGAAGATGACATATTTGTAGTAGGATTTCATCAACAAGTGCATAAAGCAAGGGAAAAGGCTTGGCATGACCAGCATATCAAGAAAAATAATTTCAATATAGGAGATCTTATCCTCCTCTATGACAGTAAGTTTGTGAAGTTTCTGGGAAAGTTCAAAATGCATTGGTTAGTCCCATATATTTTCAAACATATTACAAATGTAGGCACAATTCAGTTGGCAAAGTTGGATGGAGAATTGATATTGGGAAAGGTAAATGACAACAGATTAAATTTTTATAGGGATGATACTCCCCCTACAACTTTACTATAAAAGAAGCAAGAAGGAAAGTCTTAGTGCCACCTGCACTTGAAAGTGGGTAGTGGACTATAACCTACTCTGCAGAAGGGAGCTTTGACAAGGAAAATCACTGTGCGATATCCAAGAGTATTTCAAAGGCCAAAATAACCATGACGAAGGAAAATAACTGCGTGATATTCAAGAGTATGTCGAAGCTAGAAAGAACCATGAAAAAGGATGGATTACTACGACCCAAAAAGGGACTCGTCGAAGATAACTGCAAAAATATGACTGTTGGAAGGAAAAAAATTTCGTTAAAAGAAAGTTTTCGTTAAGAGGCGTGGGAGAAACGCATATATGAAGCACACTATTTCGATCTGGTGCCATATATGCATTGCATGAGAAATATATAAGCTAAGAATGAGGTTAGAAATTCAAATTCACTACAAAATCCATATCCCTCTCCAAATTTTACACTTTGTTATCTGGAGAATTCAAATTGAGAACTTGTGACCAAGTGTGAAACGAGTGTGTTGTTGTATGTTTGAAATAATTTTCGAACATATTTCTAGAAAATTTGCAGAGAAAGGGCTTGTAGGCATTATGGAAGCCCATGTTGGTAAATTTGCAGGACCAAGTGTACTAGTCTCCCCAACGCACACGAGGTTGCCGTGAAAACAAGTAGCCACCGAAGTACAACATAAAAGAAAACAAGAAAAGAGACTAGATGAAGCCTCTGGAGTAGAGCTAAGGAAATTCCCATGACAGAAGGTATCAAAAGAAGAACAGATGAAGAAAAACTAGGATAAGAAACCTACATAGAAGGCGAAGAAATTCGTGTAGCAAAAAGTACCAGAAGAAATCCATAACAGTGAGGAGGAAGTCGAAATGAGGCAGATGGAGACAAAGGGTGCAATTCCATCTATATTGCCACCATATTTACAACCAACGAAACCGAATTCCAAGCTGGTTAAAGACCTAAAAGACGTGAAGTTCATCATTTTCACACCGCTACAACCAGAAAAAAGTTTCGTTTGAAGGGGAAGTACTTGGGAAAATTACTCAATTAAATATGGCGATTGGGACTTCAATGATCGATACCAATTAACAAAGGGCTACTTACTTGATCTGAATCAATTCTCCGATGAATGCCAAAACCTCTTATTCTCATCGAGTAACCGCGAAATACATGACCATGCACCTTGGGTCTTCACTTGTCTCGTCTTACAATTCACAAGAGTTTTGAAGCTAAGAAAACTGTCCTCAAACAGGCGGCCTAACAGGCTTTGAATTAATTCAAGCAAAGAAATATTTCTCAATATGAACTCAGAGAGCTCTGCACACTTACAATCTTGGGTCTCCAAACTTTCGTTTCCCTTAATGACACTTGAGACCATATATATATATCCTAACTAAGATTCTATTCTAAAAGATGAAAATAACATAAAGCAAAATGATTGAGGGTCCTGTCGGATATCTCTGATCCAGACGGTGTCTACTCAATATTCTGAGTACAATAATGCAAAAATTAAAGTAATCTACCAGTACCCCTTCGAGTTTTGGTCACTGTCATATCCGCTATTTCCATCATATTCACTAGCAGATGACATCCTGTTTGCTAAAGCGGATTCGTCAATTGCCTTCCAATATTCTGTTTCCTCATCTAAATTGTATGGGTCCTGGGCATCTTGATAGGTGTCAATAAAAATAGATTCTTTTCCTTTTCTTGTACATTCACCTTTATCTTTTTCAGATTCTTTTGCTCGTGAAGATTGTCCCACTTCCAGCTTTACTTTTTCCTTGATCATGTGAATATGTTTCTGCTGGTTAGTATACATCTCTTCTTCTTTTGTCCACTTGTTATGATTAGATATAGGATTGATTTCTATATCTAAGAAAGAATATTTGTATGATTTTTCTTGGGCTGGTGACGGTTGTACTGACAGTTCTATCCCATCTAATAGTTCCCACTTAAAGATTTGGAACATATTAGTTGATGTTTCTATTGCATGTTGTACCCATGATCTGCAATTCTCATTCACATACCCATGGCTTTGCCAATCTGGCTCAAATATCATTGATATACATAATTTCTGTAAAAATAATAACTTTATTATGCACATTACATCATCATTCCAATTGCCAGAGTAAATATTGACTGTTACCATTTCCTTTTGATTCACAATAAACTTGAGCACTTTTCTATCTCCTTGTAATTATGCAATTCTTTGTAATATCGATCTTTTCTCTAATAACCTGGCTTTTTTGAACTCTCCAAGCCATTGAGTTACTTTTTTGATATGTGCTTCATTCTTAGAGAAAATAGAAGGACTTGTGTTTTGATAGCAGAAAACCTGTGCAAAGGGATTAGGGGAAATTTTCTCTCTTAATTTCATGCTTTGATAATCCCATGAAGAAGAATAAGTTCTCAAATACTGTAATGATCTTTGAACACACTGGGAAGTCCTGATTTCTAGTTTATTTCTGCACATACCATTTTTGATTTCCCAATCTGCGAACTTTTCAAAAATATCATATTGGGGGAATACATCAGTTCCTTGATAATTTTCATCAACCCTCTGATAATAGAATGAATCTAATTCTTCAAATATATCCGGAATTCTCAAGGAATGAAGATAATTTATTATATCTACATGTATTTGGATATCTCCCAAATCTAGCATCTTAGCCCCAGTAAATATAGCTAAACTAAAATCAATGCTGCCAATCAACTCGTAGTAATTCAAAACTTTTAAGACATGTATCATTTCATTAGTGAATTGAAGGGACCATAGATTATCTAGGCTTTTAAAGAAAAGATTAATTTCATGTTAGGTAAGGAATATACCTTCACCAATTCCACATCAAGTCCAAGTCCTATCCCAACATTTTTTGATTGCCATGCTTGGCACTTTTGGATCCACTAGTTTCTCCTTAATCTCATACCAATGACCCTTTTGATTTCTCCTGTCAATGGACTGAGAATGTCTTCTAAAATCTTGAATCTCTATACAAATGTACTGAAATTATCTTCTTGTGGAATTCCCCCCCCCAGATCAAATATCTCTCTGTGCACATATGCTTTGTTCATGTCTCTTGTCATGGAGTCTGCCAAATAGTTTGAAATGCCTGGAACCCACTCAACTTCGAACTCGTATTGCTGAAACCAGATCTGCTAGGATAGAAGTCTTCCTCTTGCAATTTTCCTGGAAATCTTGGTGGATAAAAAGTATTTAAAGTTCATAGAGTTAGTTCTTATTAAAAATTTCTTTGGAGCTAAAAACATTTCAAATATTTGAATACCTTTAAATATGGCCAATGTATCTTTTTTGGTTTTGTAATAATTTTTCTGATGAGTTAAAAACTCACCTGAGGCATATGCACACAAATTTTTTTCATCCTCCCTTTTTTCAAATAAAATTGCTGCCCAAAAACAATCAGAAGCATCTATCTGTAAAATTAATAAACCGTTAGCTGGAGGCTATAAATTTGGCAACTTCTTACTTTCAGTTTTGATTGCACGAACTGTTGTTGTTGCTTCTTTTGACCAACCTTCTTTCAGGTGCTTTCTGATGGGTGTTGTTTTAGCCGATATCCTTGGGATGTATTTATGAATATAATTCAAAACACCTAAAAATCTTTGAATTGTTTTGGTGTCTGGAAGAACATCAGGAAATTGAGATAATTTGGTTAGAACATGGGGTTGCATCTGTATTTTTTCAATTATTATTGTAATCCCAAAAAATTCAATTTTTCTTCTAAATAGGATCATCTTCTTTTCAGACAACAAGATACCATGATCATAGATCTCTTGTAAAAATAGTTTCTAAATGCTGCAAATGTAGATCATCGTCTTCACTATGTACAAGAATGTCATCTATATAGGTGAAAATAAAATCATATTTACCAAAAATACTGTCCATCCTCTTTTGAAAATATGCAGGAGCATTTTTAAGGCCAAAGGGAACTACGTTCCATTGAAAAAATCCACCTGGACAAATGAAAGCAGTTTTGTGCCTTTCTTCTTCTGCAATTTGAATTTGGTAATACCCAGACTTCATGTCAAATTTTCTAAAGACTTTACTATTCTGGATTTTCTACATTATGTTTTCTTGTCCTGAGAGAGGATAGTTTAGACTTTTTGTGATAGCATTAAAAGGCTGATAATTGATTACCATACGTACTTTTCCTCTTACTACTTCTGAATGGTTCCGAACCAAAAATGCTGAACAAGAATAACGAGATGTGCTTGGTTCAATCAACTTCATTTCAAGCAACTCATTTATTTTCTTTTTCATTTCTTTTTCATCAGATGGAGTACAAGGAATTAACTTACCTTTAACTCCATTGTCATGCAGAGTTTCAATATGTTGTACGGGAGATTCCACATCCCAGAATTGCTGAGGATTATTCACACAATGTTTCAGCAACCTTTTTGCCATTGAACTCTATTTTTCTTACCACTCGGGTTTGATAAATGCCTTCTTTTTGGATTCTAATCTGTCTTCATACCACTATAAAACTTCCTGCCAATTGTTAGAATACTTTATGGGTTTTCTTATACCTGCCTTTTTCTGGTTGTTTTCTTTTCTGATTTCAGAATCAACCATAGTCAATATTTTGATTGAAATTTCTTTCTTCTTAATATTGACTATTATTTTATCGTGGCTAATTGTGACATGTAAAATTGAACTTATGAATGGCATTCCTAAATATAGAGTTGCAAATGGATCATGAAATTGGACTGCAGAGATTTTAATAATAGCCCCCCTATTTTTAAAGGAATTTCATCAACATAGCGGGTGAGCTTGACTTTTCCACCAATAGTTTTTGAATCTATAAAAGTTTGGAAAGGTTTCCACATACCTTTGAACAAAGCCGGTCTTGCTAGATTATTTGAACCACTAGTATCAACAGAGGCATCAACATTGCACCATTTTCCTTTTATCTGAACTTCAACTAGTATATATATCAAATTATAGGTCCTCAAAATTTTCTTCAGAAAACTTTGCTCTGCTTCTTTATCATACTCAGGAACATCTATGGATGTTGAAGCAGTTGTTATATTTTTATATGGATAAAAATATGTTAGGTTTTCCATTTGGTTTTTACCCTTTTGTTTCATTATATCTTCTGCCCTTTTCTTTTGTTCCCACTGATTTTTTGCTTTTGGATCCTCTTCTGTTTGCTCGTCTGATTCTTCTATGGTCGAATAGTCTCTTGACTCAGATTCTTCACCGTATTGCTCACTGTAGTGCAATTCTTCTTCTTCTTCAAAAACTTCATTGTCAGAACAATATCTGCATGTATTCATTTTTTGTACAATTTTACAAAGAGAATTACTTTCATCTTCTTCTACATCATTTTCTAAGTCAGAGGCATCTGTTAAAATATATACATCAGATACATCATCATTGGAACCTACAACAAACCAGTCATCTTGAAATTCTTCAATTTCTACACAAGCTTTTAAATTGCTTGAGCTGCTCTTAGGACATGATCTTGCGAAATGTCCTTCTTGCTTGCATACGAAACATGAATTTGTATCAGTCTTCTTTGGCCATTTTCTTTTCTTCAAAAATGTGAATTTTCTGAAAGGCTTCCTAGGATTGGAAATTATTTTTGGCTTGAATTTTCCATATCTCTTTTTCTTTCTCTTTTTGAAAGGTGTCCATGGTAATAAATTTCTGCAAACATCTATACTTGGGGTTAAATCATGCACTTTCTTTTTCCAACATAGATATTTCACATTTTCTGAACATTTAAACAAAAGATCTATCCAATAGATTTGTTCTATTTTCTTTTCTTGGTTTTCTAGTTGTTTCATTATTAAGTCTCCTAGGTTTCCTAGAATCTTAGACAAGAATGCTATCTTCTGTGTATTGTCATTGTTCAATTTGGCTTTAAAAGCTTTTCTCATAAAATCCTTACCAAACTGATCAAGGTTTTTAAGATCTCTCAATTCCATTCTGGACATATCAGTAATGATATATTTTGTTTCATCAATAGGTTCTGGGACAAAAGTTGAGCTTTTAGCATAATTTCTAAAGTAGCTAATCCTGCTTTTCTCACATTTTCTCTTTCTTCATCTGTTCCTCCCATCCACCAGTCATAAATTATTCCTGCCATTCTTTTTTCTGCTAAACCATAATAGATACATTGTCTATTTTGGTTGTAACTTGCATCTGGTATAATGATCCTATCCAAATTCTGATAGATTCCTCTGGATGAGAAGATTTGTCTAAATCTAATACATATTTTCTTGAATTTGCAGCGAATAGATGTTCTTCTACTCTTGGATAACTATTCATTTCTATAATTATATGTGCCTTATTCTGATTATTTATGGATGGTAATATAAAAGAAGGGAACTTGTTTGCTGCTTCCTCCAATGTCATTACATCTTGTTTTGATGAAAATGATTTTTATTCTCTGTACAAGTTACCTTTTCCTTTGTCAACCTTCAAATGTTCCTCTAATTTTTTAGAGCTTTTTGCTAGATCTGCACTTGTAGTAGTAGCTTCTTCTTCAACTTCTTCTTCTAAATCCAAATAGTTTGGGGCTTTCATATCTAAGATGAATTTAGGACCCTTTTCTTGTTTTCTCTTCTTCTCTCTCCTCTTTCTCCTTTCTGCATGTTCTTCTCTTTCTTCTTGCTGTTCATCATATAACAATTTGAGATTTTTATTGATATGTTCTTCTTGTTGTCCTAAATCATCAAGGACTTCTTCAGCATGAGCACACCAAGTAGTCAAATAGTTTCCTATCTGATATACTTCATCTATATTGTTTACATTATCTAATTTGTGTTCAATGAAGGAAGCACAATCAGCTCTTTTGTTTGGTGTTCTAGACTGAGAAGAGGTAGTACAAAACTTTGTTTTTTTGGGCCATTTTCCTCCTCTAACATATCTATGATTTGCATATTGAAATTATTCTACTAGAGAATATTTGGTTGTATTTATTCTAAACATTTTCTGCATGAGAGGAAAGAAGGGCTTTGACTCTGGTATATACAACTCATCTGACCTTAATGGAATATTAGGAAAAAATTCTTGTATAGTATTTACATTACTACTTGAAGAGGCTTGCATTGATGTTTCTTCAATAGGGGAGATTTGTGAAACATGTCTTTTTGGTTTGTATATAGGCCTGGGTATTTTTTTCTTATCAGGGATTATTCTTATCTGACCATTTTCTACAGAAACTCTTTTCAGTTTATTTTTGTTTCTGTTTTCACTTTCTAGAGACCTATATTGAAAATACCAATCTTGAGGTAGATCTTCCTTATCATATGATACTCCTTCAACTTGAGCATTACCTATTCCTACAGTTACACAATCTCTCAAAACAGGTTGTTTGAGCTTTGGGTGAAATGTATTTGCAAGTTGAAAGGAAGTCTGTATTAATAAAGAAAGAAACTCACTATTTTATGCCATACTTAAACCTTGAACTCCTATCATTACTTTCCAACAATCTTTCAGATGTTCATCTATTAGACTAATTGAATAGTCTGGATATATTGTGCCATACTGACAACCTGAAGATATACTACCAGTAATTATTCCTATTCGGGCTTGTTCATAGTCACAATGGTGAGTTTCAAAGACTTCTGATATGCAAGGGGTGTTTAAACCATGTTTGAACAATGGAGCTAGACCAATCCTTATTCTACCAAAGTGAAGATAAGAGAATTTCTTTTCTTGAGAATATGTTCTAAATTTCTTTATCTCATCTTCTGAAAAAAGATTGAGTCCAACTATCTGAATAAAAGGACTAGATATTTTGATTTTTACCTCTACTTATTTAAGTAAAACTCTTTTACTCAACTTAAACAAAGAAGGGACTTTATAAATTTCTTTAGAATTTATCTGTGGAGGATTCCAACTGTATGGATTTTCTACAGAGGGATGCTCTATAATCTGATCAGACTCTTCAAACCTGGAATCAACATCTATGACAGTTTTTCTATCTACTATAGAGAAAGAACACAATATGCTTGCCATTTTAATTCAAAATTTATGCTACCAGAAACTTTATGAAAATGGCTCCTACCATTCTTTGTCTTCATGAGTCATAGTAGAGCTTTCCAAAGGCATAATGGGTTTTGAATTCTTTTTTGGGGCCATTTTAGAATCCAATGCTGATATCTATTCTACAATATGCCCTTGCAATCGATTCAACTTGATTCTTCAAACAAGACTTATGAAATTTAGAAAAAAAAATACACACCTTTTACTTGCTTTTGAGGAGCTCGATATTGAAATTGAGTTATCTCTATAATTTCGGATCCTCAATATCTGAAATTCAGCCCTGTAGTAGCCCTCTAAAGCTTCTTTTCAATGCCACAGTTCTGATATGATTTGGATTCTTCAATACAAAGTTATGTCCAATCTCCCACAATGACCCAATTTTGGACTGGTTCAGTAGAGAAAACTTGTACGACTTGCCACGTGTCACTGTTTCATCCTTTGGATCTGAAATTGATAGCTAAGAAACTAAATTCTGTGTGCTTGTGACCACTTTTTACGGCACTCCAATCTGATGCTCAGAGAGAGAGTTATGAATATTTTCCCACGATCACCTCTTTGATATGAAATTCAGGAGCCTGAACAAACACTACCCTCCACCGATCATATCTCCGAAATTTTTTTGAACCCAGCTCTAAATTTTTTTGACGATGTTCCTTAGGATTTCAGCTTCACACCCTAAACATTTCAGCTTCTGAAACTTCGTAGAAAAAAAGTTATAGCGCAAATTCCATGATGACTTGTTTAGGAGCCTGAAAAAAGACCTAACTTCCATAGATCATATCTCCCAAAATATTGTGAACCAAGCTCTGAAATGTTTTTACAATGTTCCTCAATATTTCATCTTCGCACCCTAAAAATTTCAGCTTTTGAAACTTTGTAGAAAAAAAGTTATAGCGAAAATACCATGATGACCTGTTTGGAGCAGCGAAACCCTAGAATCCAAAGCTCTGATACCAAATGTTGTGAAACCAGCTCCAAAAATAGAAGAAAAGAGATATCAAAACCTTATAAATAAGCCACTTAGAGGGGGCAACCTCCAATACATTACATGAATGAACAATTCTTGGATGATTCAAATTATAAAACCTCCTTTCTATTTATAGGAGTCCATGGGGCCATAATGTAATCCTAGTGGGCCACAATGTAATCCTAGCCGACCTAACAATAATAAATTAAGGGAAAAATAATAACAATATGGGGGTTACAAGGGTACAATAATAACAATAAGGGGGTTACACTAACAATAATAAGAGACTATACTAGTAATATAGGGACCTAACATTGACCATGGTTAATGAAGTTTGAAAATAGTTTACCATTGTTGGCCATGGTTGATGATGGTTGACAATGGTTCATTTTCATGTTGAGACAATCTTTGTGAGAATGAGATGTTGGAGCATGATTGATCAAGGTGGACAATGATTATAAACCCAAGGGATTTTTAATAAATTGGAGGACTAATATTATAAACCCTATGAATAAACTCAAATTTTTACCATTTTTGATCATGGTTGAATATGGTTGACCATGGTTGATTTTCATATTTAGAAAATCTTTGTCATAATATGACATCGGACCACAATTTACCATGATTATAAACCAAAGGGATTTATATTTAAATCTATGAATAATATTATAAACCCTATAAATAATATTCTACTCTATGTTCCTGGATGCTAGTGCCGATTGAGGCTCTGTAATTGATGGTTGGAGGTGGAGACAGGTGGTTGTGCCACTTGCCCTCTCCACCACGTGGTACTTGCGCCGTAAATGGCCATGAGCTGGTTCTACTCTGGAGCCGACTTAGTCACCTTATGTGCATTAATGTCGACCTCCTCTGCACTCATTGCTCTGCAATGTCGACCTCTCCCACCCATTATCACTCTTCCACCCTCGCTCTCAGCTTCAATCTGCCTCGCATGCTCAACACCTGCTAGCCATTTCTTTTTCGCCTACGTTTTTCTCACTCTCAAACTCTTAGTAGCAGCTCTACTCTAAGCTCTTGGCTTGCCATTCTTCTGCACATGTCCAACCATTTTCCCATTGCTTCGCCCACTGGCTTGCCCTGTGCTTCACCATCCAGTCTGCCCATCTTATCACCCACTAGGACGCCCACTAGCTCGCCCTTCTCCTCTCCTTTGAACAAACCCTTTGCAGCTTCCAGAATTACCCCTCAGCCTTCATCTTGTGTTCATTCCAAGCAGGCTTCCAGCAAGCACAACATGTCGTGCTGACAACGCATGAGTTTCAGATGCGGAGGCGGAGGCAGAAACAGAGGTGAGCTTCATATGGAGCCTTCGAGTGCTAAAACCAATTTTCCTCCTCCCTGCAATGAAGCGTTTTCTATTTTCTCCAGTAGTCTGATCAAACCTCAGGTCATGGCAACCATCTCAATGGTCTTTCAGGAGGAGGCCTTCGGCGATTTCGGGACTGATGCGGTCAACATGGCCTCTAGCTCTCGCACCTGCAAGAGAAAGTCAACTTTCAGTGCGGAGCTGCCTCCATTCCAGCGAAAAGAAACTAGCCATCCTATCAAAACCGCCTCCACCACCTCCAGCAGTAATGAAACCAGCAGCGATGACTCCGGAAACTGAGACAGTAAAGGTTCCAGTTCTCCTTCTAAGTATGAGTTCTCAGCTCCACTAGTCAACCCAAAGGTGAACGACTCAGAGGCAAAATA